>APFE031394033.1:2562-23493 GCA_000404065.3 Pinus taeda | reverse complement strand
TAATTAAAATTATTATCCAAAAATGATAACTGACATTCATCTTAATTTACTCTCCGCATTACTATTTAATCTCTCAAATTAGCTCTTCTTCTATCAAGCATTCAAATGGTCCCGATGATGGATCCCAATTGGGATTTGAAACGTTGGCAAAAAATGGTTCTTACTGTGGATTCTCCGGTAACTAAGTCAGAAGAAATAAACCACAGAGGTCTAAAATCAAGAATATAATTATCTTCAAATTAATAAAATTCCCTTCAAATTTCATAAAAAATGTCCTTTAGTCACATAATAAGAAATGAACTTGATTTCCAATAACACAAGTGGACAAAAATATTCTTTCCAATTACACAAAAGCTCATACTAAGGGTTAACAATCATTGCTCTTATGTTCTTGTTCACAAGATATTCATTTGGATGTCTGGTGAGTGGCAAGTAGCCCGGGTTAGGGCTACTATAAGAAGCATGCACATGTTCCTAGTACATGTGTGCATTCTCAACAATGCGTAAACTTTCTTGAGAATAATGTCCACGACAATAATTTCCCTATCTACCTTCTCTCACCTTCTCATATTAGCTCGGTAATGGAAGTTTCTTGCACGCATTATAGAAATCATATGTTCTTATGTCTCTATGTCTCTCTCTATATCCTCCATCACTACATTTAGCTCACCCTCTCTACCCCCTAGTCTATCTTCTCTCTCTCTTCATATCCCGTCACCATCTTTATCCATATATCCCTCCCTCTCTCCTTCTATATCCATCTCTCTCCCTCTCTCTCCCCCTCACTTTCTCACTATCTCCCATATCATTGTCTCTCCCTCTCATTTTCTCTATTTTTCTATCTCTTCTTTCTGCTCCACTATGTCCATTCCTACATCTCTCCTCTCCCACTCTCTATTTCAAATTCTCTCTTTCCATCCTTTCCTCTCTATATCTCTCTTATTCCACTCTCTCTCCTTCTCTTTTTCTCCTCTTTAAATATTCTTCCCTCCTCCTCTCTCTCTTCCCTCTCTGTCTCCTTCCCTCTCTATATTTCTCCCCCCCCCCACCCACTTTCTATATCTATATTTCCATTTACATGTTTGTTTATGTATCTCTATCTCTTCTCCCCTCTTTATCTCTATCACCCTCCTTCTCTCCTTCTCTCTCTCCCTCTCTTTGTTTATCTCTCTCTTCTTCCCCCTCCACTCTCTACATCCCTTCTTCTCACCTTCTCTCTCACTCTATATCTCTACCTCTCTCTCTTCTTCCCTCTCTATCTCTCTATTCTTCCACTTTGTCTCCCTCTCTCTCTCTCAAATCTCCCTCCCCTCCTTCTCTCTCTCCTCCCTCCTTGTATCCTTCCCTCTCTTTCTCTTTCTTGCCCCCTACTCTCTATATCTCTCTATTTCTATTTACATGTTTGTCTTTGTTTCTCTATCTCTTCTTCCCTCTATGTCTCTATCGCTCTTCCTCTCACCTTCTCTCTCTCTCCCTCCCTCCCTCCATTAAAATATATATATATCCCCCATCACTCTCTCTCTACCCCTGTCCATCTCTATCCACTCTCTCCATCCATCTCTCTCCTTCTCTCACACTTTCTATTTCTGCCTCTCTCTCTATTATTCCCTCTATATCTTTCTTCTTCCACTCTCTCTCCTGTCACTCTTTATCTACCTCTCACTCTCTCTCTTTCTCTCGCCCCCACTCTATATCTCTCTATTTACATTTACATATTTGAATGTATCCCTTTGTCTCTTATTCCCTCTTTGTCTCTACCTCCCTCCCTCTCTCCTTCTCTTTCTCTCTCACTCACTCCCTCACTATATTCATCCCCCATTACTATCTCTCTCTCTCCATTTCTCCATCTTTCTTCTTCCACTTGTTATTCCCCCCTCTCTCTCCATCTCTATAAATTTCTTCCTCCACTCTTTCTTCCCCTCTCTCTCTCCTCTCTTGATCTTCCCCTCCTCTCTCTCCTCCCTCTATATCTCCATCCGTCTCTTTCTCTCTCCCCCACTCTCTATCTATTTATTTCCATTTTCATATATGATTGTGTATCTTTATCTTTTCTTCCCTCTTTGTTTCTATCTCCATTCCTCTCTCCTCCTCTCTCTGCCCCTCACTTCCTCACTATCTCTTTCCCCCACCACTCTCTCTTATTGAGAAATCCAAAGGGTTGCAATTAGAAGGATTTCTCTTTAACTTGACAGATGCTTGTGATTTAATTTTCTTGATTATTGTCTTCTTCTTATATCATTATGTTGTTCTTATCATCAAATAACTACCAGAAACAAGAATATCAACAATACACAAGAACACGGGATGTAGGTTGCAAGCTAGGGCCAAAACCTTTCCACTTGATAGGAAAACCCACAAATATCATCTCTTTTTATAGATTCTTCAAATAATGAATTCCAAGACCTCTAGACCAAGACCAAGTCAGACCTTCTTGATGACGTGATTCCTCTGTCCAAGTCAAACCCAGTCAAATCTCTTCTAGTTGCACAAATTCAACCCCTAGCTATATAATTTTGGCGTCCACTACAAGTTTGAAATTTTCAACCCCTGCAACAGTTATTTCTTGCACACGTGTGAGAAATTTTTGGGCTTCGAAGACTTCCTTTGACCTTTGCTTGAGTTTCTCCTTCTTCTAGGGCTTGTAGGTGATATAATAGACCTTCCTTCGACCTTCTTTCTGCAATTTCCTCAACTTCGATCTTGCAGCCCCAAAACCCTAGCCTTCCTCCTTCGCACGTGAGAGAGAGAGAGAGAGAGCCTAAACTTTTGTCCTTCGTCCTTCGTCCTTATTCCTTCTTTGCTAGCCTTCTTCTAATTCTCCTTTGCTTAGATGATGAGAATATGAGTGAGTGTCCATAGGAGGTTGACTTCCTTCCTATATATAGGCTTCCAATGAGGATGGCATGCCCAAATGAGGTTGACTTCTTAACTACCAAGACAACTTGGTCTTGGAGGGTATTTTGACACTTTTAAATACAAAAATAATTATTTTTAGAAGTTACAATGTGCTCGATGAAGTCTTCTTCATATGACAGTGACTCTTTTGACTTCTTGACCCTAGGACAAAACCTAGAAGAACTAAATGGGTACCTAACCTCTAAAAAAAAGACCATGAGCATGAAACCCATGCTAAAAAAATAACAATAATAAATTTTCTTTCCTTTTACAATATACAAGAATAAAAAAATACATTTCATATTTATGAAGGTTGAACCTAGTTAAACATTTCAACACTCCCTCTTAACTAGGGAGGTATTCATAATGGTACATGGTCTTTCTCAAACCGAAGAGATCTCATAAGAAGAGTTGGATTGGTAAGCTATCGCATAAGCTATCATCTCAACTTATCCCTTTTCATCATACCAACTAGCATAGTCACATAGCAAGGCCTTGACTAACAACTCGATCTCTCCACAAGATCATAGCACAATGTTGGCGAGACAAATGAATGAGAGACACCATTATCATTGTCTCTTGAGGCACATACCCCACCTAGGTGTTCATAAGGTATGTCCTTTTACGAAAATTCATCTTGAAATAACACATCCTCAAGGAATTCCCTCTTTGACTACTCTTATCTTGGATGCCCTACCTCATCCTCAAGGAGTATCAGAAACTAGATGGTTACCCAGTCCTCTATTATTTCTACATGAAGTGAATACAAGAATGATGTGTTTATTTCTCCCTCTCAAGTAGGGAGGATATATCAACCAATCCAAGCTTGTCTCTCAAATACACAAGCTTCTTATTAGGAAGATATTTTGTCAATATGTTAGCTACTTGTTCATCAGTGGAGATATACTTTAGCTGCAACACTCCATCTTGCACCAGCTTTCGTATGTAGTGATACTTGTTATTTATGTGCTTTGTCTTTCCATGGAACATTGGGTCTTTAGACAACCTTATACAGCGAGTTCTATGACAATGTATTACCATAGGGTCCATCAGTCCTTCAAACAGGTCAGGCAACAGCTTCCCCAACCAGATAACTTCTATGCTTACTTCATAGGATGCAATGTACTTAGCATAAAAACTACTCAAATCAACTAATTATTTCTTTCTACTTATCCAGGATATCATGGAGCATCCTATATTTAAACATCCTCCAATAGTGCTTCTCCCATCATCTCATTGCCTCCCTAGTCAAAATATGTATATCTAATCAAGTGGACGTCATTCCTTTTATCATACTTTAGGCAGTAGTGGATTGTTCCTTGCAAATATCTCAATATATGATTGGATGTTATCCAATGATAATTCTTGGGCTCTACCTGGAATTGATTGAGAATATTTACTACAAAACAAATGTTTGGTCAAGTATTTACCAAATACATCAGTGAGCCAACTAATTTCCTATACCATGTTGGATCCACAAGGATTGGTTTAGACTTTCTTAGCCTCTTCAATTTTGTGATAATAGGGTTTTTCATGGGTTTGTAATCCATCATGTCAAACCTTTTCAAGATCTCGATCACATACTTTCCTTGACCTACATAAATCTCATTAGGTCCTTGCCAAACTTTCAACCCCAAATAATAGTGCATCATCCCTATATCCTTCATATCGAATTGTGTTGCCAATTTCTTTTTACACTCTTGAATATGACCTTCCACACATGTCATGAGAATATCATCCACATATAGAAGAATTATTACAAACTCATCCTTCACAATCTTGATACAGAGATTCGGATCATCTCAATCCTTAGAGAAGCCAAATCTCTATAGGTATGCATCCATCCTTGCATACCAAGCCCTTGGTGCTTTCTTAAGGCCATAAAGTGCATTCTTCAACCTATAAACATAAGTCTCTCTATATTTTAATTCACATCTCAAGGGTTGTTCTATATAGACTTCTTCATTGATATTACCATTCAGGATTGGTATCTTGACATCCATTTGATGGAGGCTCTATCCCATCGATGTTGCCAAAGAGACCAATGAACGTATAATTGTATACCTTCTTGTAGAAGCAAATGTCTCTTGATAATTGATGCCTTCCTTTTGGAAGAAGCCCTTAGCCACAAATATTGTGTTATAATTTATCAATACTTCCATTTGTTGCATGTTTAATCTTGTAGAGCCACATGGAAGTTACCATAGACTTGTCTTCAGGTCTAGGTATGATCTCATAAACTCCATTCTTCATTATTAATTAGCATTATTCATTCATGGCATCTTTCCATTCTTGGTGTTTAACAGCCTCTCCAAAAGTGGATGGTTTTTCTTCTATTATCTTTGTCATATAGGCTACATGCCCTTAATATCTTTTGGGCTTCTTACTTTTCATGAACGTGCCTTTGGCTTCTCCATGTCTTTATGCATCTAGAAGAGTAGACTTCAACCAATTAGGTATTTTTTTTCTTTCAAGGATGATCACTTGTTGCACAGGTTCACTAGGACCTCCTTCTTCATGATTTGAATTTTCTTCCTCCCTATTGCATTCTTCTTCGAATGTTGAAAATTCTTCATCATCAGAGTCCATCAAGATGTCCTTTGATTTCTTGAATGCAATACTTTCATCAAAGATCACATCTCGACTTACTTCTATTCAGTGTCCTTCCTTTATGTAGATCATATATGCCTTTGAAGTATTAATATGGCCAACAAATATTCCCTTCATGCTTGTAGGATCCAACTTCTTTCTCTTATCTTTCCAAACGTGAATATAGACAGGACAACCAAATATTTGGAGATGGTCTACACTTGGTTTCTTCCCAGTGAATGCTTCCTCGAGAATCATGTTGTCTAGTGATCTGTGAGGACTTTTTTTTTTAACATACACAACAATTTTTATTTCTTCACCCCACAACAATTTAGGCAAGTCCATATCTGTAACATGGCTCTTAAACTTTCCTCAATTGATTAATTCTTTCATTCAACAACTCCATTTTGTTTAGGATTGTATGGGACTATCAACTCCTTCTTAATGTCAGCCTCCTTACAGAATTCTATGAGTTCCTTTGATGTGTACTCTACTCCATTTTTAGATCATAGTACCTTTATCCTTCTTTCTATAAGGTTCTCTACTTCAGCTTTGAATTCTTGAAATTTGTCAAATACATCATCCATGGACTTCAGCAATCGAAGTTTTCCTTGAGTGGTCATCAATTAATGTTACATAATATAGATGATCTCCAAGAGACTTTTTAGACATATGACCACAGACATCAGAATGAATGAGATCTGGTACTTCTTTTGACCTTGAAGTATTGCTTCCAAATGGTCTCTTAACATTTTACCTAATTCACATCCTTGCATACTCCTTCATGATCCTCCTTGAGTTCAGGGATGTCATTCACCATTGAATTTAGATTTGGTAAGATTTTGTAGTGAAGATGTCCAAACCTTCTATGCCAAAGTTCACATGGACTTAATTCAATGCGAACCAAGGATTGAGAGAGATGGGTTAGAAATATGTAGAGCCTTACTTCACGAATCTCAATAATATTCACATTTTTTATGTTAAATATTTTATCCCAAAGCACAACTTTTCCATCTATAAAATTGACGCTATCTCCCTTATATTCTAGACATGAAATGGAAAGAAAGTTATTTTGCAAACCTGGTATGAATAGAGTGTTATTGAGTGTTATAGCTCTGATACCACTTGTTTTAGATCTAACCCAAAAATATATGATAATAGAAATAACCCAATAAATAACAAGATCTTAATATAGAAATCCTTCTCTTTATTGATCAAAATCCTTAAGGTAGGGCAACACCATACATTCACTCCTTAAGGAAGGAAAACACTCCACAAGCCATATGCATGTTCATACAATATTCCTTGACATCTCTCAATGTGGAATCTCTAGCCTTTATATAGGCCTCATACATACAATACCATGGGTCATTACCATGGTTCCCTCATACCATCTATCTAATACCATGGCCTGATTACATTATTACTAACTACATGTGGTCCCTTACATGATACGGGTTAACCACCTTATTTATTTCTATGGTCCATCCCATTATTACAGTATTCCCTTAGGTACCTCCCTTTTGTATCCCATATTATCCCCCTAGGTATACTACTTTCCACCCCACTTAACAAGTTTCATCCCCGAAACATGGGAAGAACACAAATAATAAGATCTAATCAAAAGAGTAGTCCACTGGTACCATGCACTTGCATCTAGCCATCCAAGAGAAAGGTGAACTTTCGATCTCACTGGTGCCTCGCTCACTTGAGATGGAAGTTGATCCTCGTAGCTCTTCTGTGTTGATGTACAGTACGTGGATCGTCACTGCTCTCTATATGCCATCTGGGGGTTGTGGTCCTTATAGCTAATTTGTTGTCATCTTGTTGTTCTTTTTCTTGTTGGGTGATGTGGGCAGTGATATGCTGAAGGTTTAACCAACAGTGTATCTTTCTTTAATTTACCACTTGATGGAGCCTGATTATTATCTAGTACATGTTGTGGTGCCTATTGTGGTTTCTTATCTTCCACTATTACTTCAACCACTGAATCCTCATCTGATGTAACATTTTCTGCAGCAGCCTCCTTGGACTCTACCTGTTTTTTTGGTACCTGGTTGAAGTTTGTGTTTGATTTTCGACCATCAATGGCTCATCATATGATATGTCGGTCCTTGGAACATCTTCTGCTTCAGCCTCCATGGACTCTACCTGTTTATTGATGAAAATATCCTGTAATGTAATTTTCTTCTTTTTATACCAGAGCTTCAGGAATTTCTTCTGCACATTAATATTTATAGTACCCACTAATTCCATCCACGGGTATCCGAAAAAAACATCCTCATTAGCCATATCTGAAGCATAAAAATCAGAATGCAATACATGCTTGTCCATAGAAATCTTCAAATCTTTATAAACTTGAACATCCTCATTATCAAACTATGTGTTTTGCTGGAACTTGCAAAGTCGTTGCCAAATTAACATTGATAAAATTATGCTTGCAACCAAGAGTTATAGACACAATGATCTTCTCCTTCTGAATCAATCCATGAACCTGCAATAAGGAGATACCAGCTGAAAATAACCCTTTAGATTTCTTGGTTTCCTTCTTTGCTGCAAAAACAAAATCTTTGCTAGGTTTTTTGGTTTCCTCCTTTCCAGTATGAGACCATTTGTCTAAAAGGACTTTCAAATTATGCATCTGAAAGTTTGGTCAACTGCTTGTTGTCAAGTGAAAACCACCATTTGGTAGCCTCATCTTTGAAACCAAGCCACACTAAATCCTTCCAATCTATCCCATATGTGAACTTTCTTTGTTTTATGAATTCTTCAATAGTAGGGCCATTATCGTTTCCTGTAAAAAGCATCTTGCTAGATGACACAAAAAAAATAATAATAATAAATTAATTAATTAAATTAAATAAATAAATAAAAAATAAAATCACTTACTTGGCGAAAATTTAAAGTGGCCACAGTTTAGTCAATATTGCTCAGAATCTTTATTATGACCTGTTTTCATAAATGGAATGACCATTCTGCATCTTCCAATGTGATAGAAATCTCGATCTAGGCACTAGAATTTCAGATCTGTGCTGCAACTCTCCCGCCGTGACCAAAAATTCTAGAAAAAAAAACGATTTTAAATGAGCGATATCTCCCTCATCCAGACTCCGATTCGACTGATTTTTTTTTATTTGGGTATTTGTTCACAAACAATCCAGATCTGCAATTAGATTCTACATATTTTGCACTAGAATGTATAGATCTGCACCACAAACTCGCTGCCCCCAAAAAGATGTCTGCAACAACACTAATTTTTAAATCAATGAGATCTCCTTCATCTAGACTCCGATTCGGCCATTTTTTTTTTAAATCGAGTATTTTGTCACAAAAAAACCCATATCTGCAATTAGATTCTGCATATTTTGCCCCAAAATGTACAGATCTGTGGCACCAACTCGCTGCCAAATGTATGCAACACCTCTGATTTTTAAATCAGCGATATCTCCTTCATCCGGACTCTGATTCGGCCGATTTTTTTTTTAGAAATCGGGTATTTTTTCACAAAGAATCCAGATCTGCAATTAGATTTTGCATATTTTCCCCAAAATGTACATATCTGATCTGCAAACTCGCCACCCCAGAAAGTTCCTGCAAAAAATAAAAAAATAAAAATAAAAATTCTCCACTTTTGCCTAAGAAAGTGCTCTGATACCACTGTTATAGCTTTGACACCATTTGTTATAGATCTAACCCAAAAATATATGATAATAGATATAACCCAATAAATAACAAGATCTTAATATAGAAATGCTTCTCTTTATTGATCAAAACCCTTAAGATAGGGCAACACCATACATTCACTCCTTAAGGAAGGAGAACACTCCACAAGCCATATGCATGTTCATACAATATTCCTTGACATCTCTCAATGTGGAGTCTATAGCCTCTATATAGGCCTCATACATACAATACCATGGGTCATTACCATGGTTCCCTCAATACCATCTATCTAATACCATGGGCCCATTACATTATCACTAACTACTTGTGGTCCATTACATGATACGGGTTAACCACCTTATTTATTACTATGGCCCATCCCATTATTACATTGTTCCCTTGGGTACCTCCCTTTGTACCCCATATTATCCCCCCTAGGTATACTACATTGAGATGGATGTTTCCTCCATTTTCCAGCTCTAGCAAGGTTGATCTAATTCCTCTTACGGGATAGCTCTTCTTATAACCAGGTTCAATAGAGTAGGAATATTTCCCTATTGATAAGGTATTTAGTTGTTTGTGTTCACCTATCATATGTCTTGATGCTCCACTGTCAATTACCCAAATAATATTATCTTCAAATGTGCCTGTAAGTGCTGAGAATAATCCTTCGTCTTCTTTCCTTTGTAGAAGTCTTGGTCATATTATTCTTGATGGATAATAGGAGATTCCAAAATGCCTTGATACCTTGCTTGAGATGAATCGCTACCATATAACACTACTTCAAATATTTCTTCAAGGATGTAGTGATTTTCATCATGCCCTTAGCCAACCTTAGCTCTAATACCATGTTGAGGAATCTAAATGGATGCAATTAGAATGATTTCTCTTGAACTTGATAATTGCTTGTGGTTTATTTTTCTTGATTATTGGCTTATTCCTTTATTATTATGTTTTTCTTATCATCAAATAGCTACCAGAAATAAGAAAATCGACAATACACAAGAACTTAGTATGTAGGCTATAAGCCAGGGCCAAAACCTCTCCACTCGAGAGGAAAACCTACAAATCTCTTCTATTTTTATAGATTCTTCAACTGACGAATTCCAAGACCTCTATACAAATACCAATACCCTTCCAAGACCAGGTCATACCTTCTTAATGATGTGATTCCTCTGTCCAAATCAAACCTAGACAAATCTCTTCCAGCTACACAACTTCGACCCCTAGCTACATAATTTCATCCTCCACTACAAGTTTGAAATTTTTGGCCCCTACAACAGTTACTACTTCCACACGTGTGAGTAATTTCTAGGCTTCTAAGGCTTCCTTTGACCTTCACTTGAGTTTCTCCTTCTTCTAGGGCTTGTAGGTGATCTTGTAGACCTTCCTTCGACCTTTGTTCTACAATTTCCTCAACTTTGATCTTGCAACATCAAAACCATAGCCTTCCTCCTTCGCACGTGTGAGATAGAGAGAGAAACAACCCAAACTTTCGTTCTTCATCCTTCTTCCTTCTTTGTTAGCCCTATTTTGCTTCTCCTTTGCTTAGATGATATGAGGATGAGTGAGTGTCCATAGGAGGTCAAGGTCCCTCCTTTATATAGGCTTCCAAGGAGGATGACATGCCCTAATGAGGCTGACTTCTTAGCTGTCGGGCTGACTTGGTCTTGGAGGGTATTTTGACACTTTTAAATAAAAAAATAATTATTTTTACAAGTTAAAATGTGCTCGGTGGGGTATTCTTCATATGACAATGACTCTTTTTACTTCTTGACCCTAGGGAAAACCCTAAAAGCACACAATGGGTGTTTGACCTCTAAATAAAATACCTTGAGCATGAAACCTATGCTACAAAAATAACAATAATAAATTTTCTTTCCTTTTACAATATACAATAATCAAAAGTACATTTCATATTTATGAAGACCGAACCTATTTACACATTTCAACATCTCTCTCATAGCCTCACACTCTCTATCTCTTTGTCTCTCTCTTCTTCCCTCTCTCTTTCTCTCCCCCTTTCCCCCTCACACCACTTTCCTCCCTCTCTCTCCCCCACTTCTAGCTCTATATATTTCCCTCCATATCTTCTTATATGTCTCTTTGTCTCACCAACCCACTCTCTCCATATTTACCTATCTCCCTCTCTCTCTATATATTTACTTGTCACTCTCCCCACCCCCTCACCCTCTCCCTTAGCCCCCCTTCTCTCTCTCTCTCTCTCTCTCTCTCTCTCTCTCTCTCTCAATCTCAATCTTGATCTCAATATCAACGAGGGAGGAGATCGTGCTAATTCTAGATGAGATTGAAGTTACAACTTAAGGGATGGAATGACTACTATAGTGCATAGAGGCTCATCTAGGTCTTTCCCAAGATCTAGGTTGCTCACCAGGTAGCAACAAAGAACCAATAGCAATAAAAGAATTAGACTTCCACAAGACAGAATGATGGAATCAATACACTCTTATTTTGATGATTTTTATTTCTAGTTTTTTAGTTTAAGGTAAATAGTTGTTTTGGTTGGCCTTGGGCCATGTGAAAATAGTATTTTAGTGTTGAAATTTTATGGCATCAATATTTTTTGGATTTTGAAAAACTTTGGCACTACCACTACTATAGTTTACCTAGTGGTAGACTATGACAGGCCATCATATGTATTTTGGTCTAGTTATAATGAAATGAAAACGCTTTGCTTTAAAAATAAAATAATTAAAAATATTTTTAAATTACAAACTTTATTTTATTAAAAGGACAAACTTAAATGATTAAAAATAGAGTATTGTGAAAACAATTTTCAATGGATTAAAAAATTTCAAAATAAAAAATTGTGAATTAAAAAAAAAAAATGTAAATTTAACAAGAGTATATCACAATAGGCAAAGGAATTATAATATATTAAACTTAAACATTTATCTAAAAAATGTAAATGCAAAAACTTGTAGAGTTGTTAAATGTTGAATGAAATTGTAAGTCAAAAGTGCGGTCCCACAAAAAAAAACTTGTATTGAATTGAGATAAAAGTGTTTTACATGCGAGAGGGTAAGGGGTGGGTTGTCGTCATCACACTTGGCCATTCGACTGGGGAACGTGGCATTATGCCCCACTTAGTTGGTTAATGCACTTAAAATATTGGCACAGGGAGATCTTACACATGCAATCTAATGCCATGCATTTTGAACTCCTTTCTCGTCATTTGCACTCATGTCATATTTGCCTTGAATGGATCACAGTCTCCTTGCTTGATTGTATGTGTTTTTTGTCTTGTGTGACTGAGCACACTTTGTTGCCATAAAAAATGGTATTCAATTTGCTAGTCACAATAGCAAGGTAATCCATAGGCTTAGCCAGAAGAATTATTAGCGCAACAAAGTAAACACAAAATCCCATCTTGTGGTATTATTAGTTCAATTCTTGCCTCAATACACTAATTCATGCAATGAAGGGAAGCCTACATTAGCTCAAGTCTATGAGCCATGCTCGCAAATACTCATTGTTTCTAGTTCTCATGGTGGAACTACTAGAGAAAGGGAAATCCAGGCCATCAGCATTCTTTCCTCCATGGAACCAGTAACTTCCCTTCCCCATCTTGATTAGCACTTCACTATGCTTGATAACATGGTTCTCTACATAATAGTTTATCTAGATCCCAAAGTAGGCCAACACACTCTTCAATGGTGAATCTCCATCACATCAATAGAGTGGCTCTTCACTCGAGAAGGTTAAACCTTCTCCCACCTAGTTTTTTCTTAAGTATTCTTTTCTTGGTGTTCTTATCTGGATAGTCACTCCTTCTAGTAGATCATTCCTCAGTCCTATTTCCACCTCAGTCGGCTTCCAACCATCTACACTTCCAGGATTCTCTCCCCCTTGTGCAACTCCTAGATCTTTGTAATGTTCCTTTCTCTTGGCATTACCATATGTTGGCTCCCTCTAAGACATTGTGGCACCCTCTAGACTACTAGCACACATCTTAGCTCGGGGCACGATCGTGGCTCTATCATGCCATATCTACCTTTATGATTGTTCATATCTATCTCTCTTCTAACACATCCTTCCTTATTCCTTGGCCTTCTTTGCATCCTCATGCAGTCGCCATGCCACACTAGCAAGCATGGGTTCACAAGTGTGTAGCATACTATCAAGAAAGGGTCAGTTGTGGAAGCACATGAAATCATCACAAAGTGGTAGAAGAAGCTACTTTTTTTTTAGATCTTACCCCATCCCATATTTAGGAAGAACTCACTTGTTTCGAGAGGTAAGGCACCAACCAAAGGCACCTTCTCTCGAACACTAAGGTACTAGTAGAGTTGGTTGATTGGGTGGTTGACAGTGGGCACACATGTGGGAATTTCAATCAGTATATGCACACAGTGGACCTATACTAGCACATGAAATTGCTACTGAGGAAGTTCTCTTGAATCAACATGAGAATGGAGAGGGCATCTTCCTCTCCATGGAGCATCTTCATAAGCGCATGACGAACTTGGACCAACGACTGGAGCGCATCGAGAAGCACCTGGGTATTCCTCGTACTACTTGCAGCTCACTAGGATGCAATGAGGAGTCGATCTAGGTTGTATCAATGCATTCAGATCCCTCTTCCTAGTCTCTTTACGCATGCTATGTCTTTGGTTTCATAGTTTATTATCTACTTGTTTTTCTCTTATGGCCTCGAAGGCTCATATATTAGTATATGTATAGTTTTTTTTGAACCCCTTGTCAGCGTTTTGTCTTTTCCCTCTCTTAAAAGAGTATATTTTAGATCTGGTTGGGTTTCCCATATGACCGTCCAACCTAAACTTTCTAATTTTATCATGTAATTTCGTGCTTGAAAGACACTATATTTTTTGAAAAAAAGATGAATTAAAATGAGTAAATGTTTCACTTTCTTTTGAATTTTAATAAAGATCATATAATTTGTCAACGACTAACCTTGCCAATATCAAAATTAAATTTTCTGAACAAATCTCTAAATGAAAATTCCATCATTCTGCCATGTGTTATGACTCAAGTATTCAAAATGGAATGATAAGGTTCGTTAAAATAATATATCTCTATATTTTACTCCTTTTTCCATAAGTGGTCTTTGAACATCTCGTCAGGTCCAATGAGTATGGAAATAAAGATAGATTGATGGAAATATCTTTCATATTTTATTCCAAACCAAACTCAAATTTGGTTGAGGATTATCATAGGATATCAAGTTAAAATGTTATCAAATAAACAATTTGAAATGTTTTGTTCCAGCTTCACGTTCAGTCGAATGCCAAAATAAAGACAATGAGATACCTAAAGAATGGGAACAAAACATGTACAAAGCTTCCTAAGTACCATATAATTCCCCATCTCAATAAAGTAATTGCAATGCTTTGCCATGCTACATACACATGGAAATGCTTTGCATTGCTCGCAAGCGGAGATTATCTTTAGCCATAAAGTATGGATGTCCAAGGTGTTTGTAAAGGATAGCCATAACCATAGTAACTATATGGTTTCCTGGTCTTTAATGACAAAACCACCTGGGCCTCGAAAATGTTCTAACCATTGTTAGGAAGAGGATGAATCCTTTTTATGTTTCTACTAGTAAATTTATAGGTTCCCTTTGAGTTTAATAGAAAAACCACATAGGCCTCTAGCAATTGTTAGGTAGATGATGAATCATTTTTATTTCTACTATTAAAGCACAATTCATTCTCGTAAGATTAATTCTTACTGGAAATTTGAGAAATTTGACTTTTGAAAAGAAACAATGACCGCATATTTACTTTTTACTACCCAATTTTTTCATTGGAATATGATGTTCAAATGAAAAAATGTTCAAGTGAAAACATTTTAAAATATAAGCTGAGAGACTCCTCAACAACTTCTCCAATTTTCACTATAACCTTATTTGGAAGAGAGAGACAAAAGCCTCCAAACCAACCAATAAGTGAAACTTACATACCACAACAAAAACCTCAAATTTCAAATAAATGTAAATGTCTAGGAAAAGATTCTATCACATAGTAGGCTATCAAGAGATATAGTTGAAATAAATGAAACCCAAGCAAAAAGTTATATCTTTCGAGAATGTAGTATCAAGAGATACAATTGAAACCCAAGCAAAGGGTTATATATCTCGAGAATGTAGTATGTGAAAATGTAGTTTGCATAAAAATTTAGGAGATTGGTTGAGTTTGGAATGAAAGTTTAAGAAAAGGCCCCATTTTCAAATCCAAACAATGTAATTAGACTTTTCAAACCTATTGGATAAATGACAATGAAGAAATATTATTTTTCAAACTAGACCAAATATTTGTGGGTCAAATTGAAAGGTAATCCACAATTTAGTGCATTAAAAATCCTTACAATAATCATAACAATGTATACTCTTAACTATTGTAACGTGAAGGTGAAGGGTTAGGGACAAACTTAGTAAGCCATTGAATAATCAAAGCTTAAAATCAATTTTACTATGTGGTGCTTTTTTTAACTTTATTTAAAAGGGTTTTTTGTATTTTTATTTTCAAAGGAAACTTATATAAGAGCATCTCCCAGTTAAATCGTTTTGACCTATTTAGGTCAATTCCATTTATCAAAGGGAGTGTGTTCTTTTAAGAAAACTCCCTTAAGTTTTTATTTTATGTGTAATGTTTTGAATTTAATTTAGAAGGAAAATGTTTTATTAAGAAGTTAGGTTGAAGGTTACTTAGTTGCTAAAAATATGGGTCGATTTAGCTAAAACATGAGACTGTTGAAAAACCTGAACAACCACGTATTTCTCATCATCCTGAATCTGGCGCAACTTGTTTCATGTGGAACGAACACCGTATGCTCCCAGAAACGCGATCTGTTCACTTTGTCAAATAGCTAAAAAATTTGCAGGTGGCTGATTGGGATGCTGACTAGGCATCCGTACAGCCAGGTGGCAAAAGGAATATTCTTGGAATATTCGTAGAATATTCGTAGAATATTCTATTGAGTTGGCAAAGTCCTGTTGGTCCAAGTGTTTGGGTTCAAGCCAATCAGGAGGTGACACGTGGCTAAGCCAGAGGCCGCCACGTGTCCTCCTAATGGTCGTTTAAAATCTTTGTATCACAAGACAGGTCAGAGGATGGGCTTGACTGTGTGAACTCCCACAACACACGACAAAGCTTTAGAAATCCACCTATGCATTGTTGCTTAACATATTATGGAGGCGGGTCTATATTATGGTTTAACACTGCCGAGGTTGGGGAGCAAGTAGACTTAACCACCCCCCACATGAACACACAAACCATCGGCCTAGACAGTTAATGTAACCACCATGGTAACCTCCACCGTGACCGCCGGACAAGCGTCATGTGACCGCTCCTCCTAAACCGTTAACATTCACAGAGACCAACAGAGGGAGGGGGGCCACAGTCGGGGGCTATCCCGTGGGTGCATGGCCCCCATATGACCCAATTTTTTGTTCTAAGGCCTCGGCAACTAAACTAATGATCCTACAAATCCACCCGAAATCTAAGGAATTTGTTGCTCCATTAGCGGAAAATGGGGTGAATTTGTAGGATGATGTTGGATTTGGTGCAATGATCCAAGTGGATATTGGTGGCGACCTCCCTATTCCACTTGGACCCCCACCATTGTTTCTTTCAGTTTTTCAGTTTCCTTATTTGTAGCACAATTTACTATTTTTGGTAGTTTTTCGGGTCCTAAACTTTCGGAGCCATTTTGAGGCCCTAAACGACAGTTTTTAGGAAAACCAAGAGAAACTTGGGTCATAGACCCATGTTGTTCACTCAAAAGTTGTGGTCCTCGCATAGATCTTTCTAACGAGGTATTGTGCATGTCAAATGGAGATCATATGCCAAAATATCGACCCCGGGAAGTTGATGTACTAATTTACCCAAATGGGGCCCACAGTTTGGCGTTTCATCTCCAAGGGTTAGGTTTTTGGATGTTTAGGGTTTTCCATTGTTTCTCACTTATAAATAGGCCTTCGAGCCTCATTATAACATAGTTTAGAGGCATGTAATCATCACATCTCTTCTCATAGATAAGCTACCATCACCCGAGCTAGTCTTATTTCCATTCTATTTGTAAGCATATTTCAATATTTGATATTAATGAAATGAAGTGTTATTTCTATTGCATCTTTGTATTTATGGTTATACCTATAATATTTTGTGTTCCTATTTAAATCTGAATCAGTGGTATCAGAGCGGTTTTCCCTTTCTCTGTTTTTCTTTGCATGTCCCCAACAAGGTAGGAATATAAGGAGTTAGGGCTTGAACTGGTTGAACCTTTGCAAAACCAACCTCACAAATCTCGACGGCCTCCCATGGCGGATGAAAAGAAAGACGAGGGGACAAGAGATCCTATCAAAATCTTGCTCGAAGAATCCCTCGAGCGACAAAGGAACGTGATGATGGACAACTTTTCCCAGATCCTTCAATGGCTACCCAAGGGTGACGCATATACTTATGGCAGCTACTCTGGAAGCACCACGCCCTTTAAGGTACAAGTTAACTTTGACATTCCCATATTTAAGGGTTAGATAGATGCAGACACTGTAGATAAATGGTTAAATCTGCTAGAAGGATATTTTTCCGTTCATGATTTTTCAAGCGAGGAAAAAATCCCTTTTACACTTCTCAAAGCAGCCCCCCCATGTCAAGGGCTGGTGGGAAACCTACTATGCACAGAAGGATGAAATTACGAACTCACTATTTTCAGTCACACCAACCTAGAACTCATTCCAGGATGCCATCAAGGAGCAGTACTACCCTGTTGGGAGCTATGAGGATAAATACATAAAGTGAACAACGTTGCGACAGGGAAGGGACTAAGATGTGCCGGAATTTACCAATGTTTTTCATACCCTTCGCACAAAGTTGGGTATCAAGGATTCTGAGAAGCATTTGGTTCTCAAGTACCACTGCTGCCTGCATAGGTACATCCAGGACAAGATGGAATTCCTGGACATCTCCTCGCTCGGCACGGCATACTGATATGCCATCAAGATCGAGCAAAACTTTAAACAAAAGAAGCAAGATTTTGGATCTGCGAATCCGAAGCAGGGTAAAGGTGCCCCCAAACTGCAGAACAAAGGAAAAAGCCAAGGCAAGGTGGCTTAGGACAACCCACCAAAGCCACAAGCAAAGAAAAACGTCACGAAGCTGAAGAAGGACATGGGAAAGTGGTGTGAGTTCCATAAGGGCTCCACTCACAACACAAGTGAGCGTCGGGCCAAGCAGTCACTGGTGGCAAACCTAAAGGCTTCAGAATCAGATGCATGTTCTGACTCTGAGTCAGAACCTGATAAGGAGAATAACAAAGGGAAGCAGATTATCGATGTGGAGCCCAACACCACCGTTGCCACCATGAATATCCAGAAGGAGGAACCCGAGGATCTAGAAGAGGAGGAACACCTCTTCCACTCCCAGATATGGGTAAAGGGTTCCCCGCTACAATTCATTGTCAACAGTTGGAGCCAAAAGAACCTCATTTCAGCAAAGGTCATGAAGCAGTTGGGCTTACCGACCACAGCACATTCACAACCGTACACCATCGGGTGGCTTCACCAAGGACAAGATCTTCGCGTGAGCCAACAGATGAAATGAGTTATAGGTGTCTTAAGCATGTGGTATTGACAAGCCATAGTATTGGCCAATGGTATTGTAACAAAGCCTATCAATAAAGTGGGCATGAATCTCCATGGTCAAGAATCATGAAGTAAATGTTTTGATGTTTATCATAAATTGACGACTATAGGTATTTATCAATTGTTTTGTTTATATGATTATCTTGGTAACATAGAGCTTCCATAATTTTAATTTAATTATCAATAATTATTAGGTAGATGGTAGTGATTTAACCTTCACAAAATATTCTAGAATATTCATAGTGTTGGATGGGAAATGAAGGAGAGAGATTTATTTTAATAGTTAAAACCTTTCTTCCTTTTTAATTAAATTTGTTAATTAAAAAAACATATCTCATATGAACACCAGTTAAGGATTTTGGAGCACGTGCTATTAAAAAATGGTGTAGTCTAACTTAGACACGAAATAGTCTTTTTTACCGAAATTCACTCAAATCCGTCAATACAATTTCAAGACTTTTTCGTTGTTTAAAATACATTTTTGAATGCATAAATGGATTAGCACTTAAGAAATTTATGGTATTGTCCCATAGTTTGTACCAAAAGTCTAATTATATTTTTATTCTTTGATTTATTTATTAAAATATATCTAATTTTATATATTGAATCAATAAAATAAAAAAGAATATTTTATAAACTATTTAATAATATAATTAAATAAGAATAATATAAAATTAGAATATAATTCATTTAACACTTAATAAAACAAATTTATAAAATATCATTATTCGTGAGAAGTAGGCATCGTGTTTATGTTTATATATAAATATAAATACAAGGAAAAATGAATTGGTTTTTTAAACCCTATATTATTAAGATTCAACATTGTGATTCATAACGACTCCCTTATACAAAGGTTTTGGTAACGGTTGGTCGATCCCAACTAGTCGGAGGTCCTGTATTCATTTGACCACATTCATTTGACAATGTTAAGGGTGTAGACTAAACCTGATCATGCCTTATTTTTTAATCAAATACACAAACTATTAATTATTAATTAACAAGTGAACTTCAAACGTTAAAAGAGAAAAATTTACAAACTTCTCTCACATATATACATATCAAAGAAAACTATTAGTATCGTAGCCTCCCTAATGTCTAATGTATTTGTTTCTTCTTTGGAATTTTTAAAGTGAAAGAGCCAAAAGGAAATACTTAGTTTTGTTTGTTTTTCATTTTTTTTTTCTCTAGCAAGTATGGGACGTGTAATTCTTTGTTTTGTTTGTTTTCCATTTTGAAATGTTTTTACCTATTGCAACTTTGATCGGAAAAATAATATTGTTCAAAGGAGTATAAACTATTTACATGTAAGCAGACTTTGATGTGGATTATTCTCGGACGGTGTGGCGAATTAATAGGAACTAGAGAAACTACAAGTATTGGGGAAAGTATCTTGAGCATAATGAACACACAACTTTGATGTGGATTATTATTGGAAGGTGTGAAGAGTTAACAAGAACTCGAGGAACTAAAAGTATATTGAGCATAATGAGGAGGCAACTATTTACATGTAAGCAGACTTTGATGTGGATTATTCTTGGAAGGTGTGGAGAGTTATAAGGAACTCGAGGAACTAAAAGTATTGGGGAAAGTATCCTGAGCATAATGAGAAGGCCACCGCAGGGAGCAGTCGGGCTTCCACCAAATTCAATAAAAGGTTTTGGTAGCAGTGGGGCTTCCACCAAATTCAATAAAAGGTTTTGGCAACAATTGGCCGCCAAATTCAATAAAAGGTTTTCGTAATAGTTAGCCGACCCGACTACTCGGAAGTTGGAATTCATTTGACAGCATTAAGAGTGAAGACTAATCCCAAATTCAATAAAAGGTTTTGGTAACAGTTGGTCGACTAACTAGTCGGAAGTTGGAGTTCATTTGACAGCATTACTCAACTCGACCCCAATTGTCAATGGACCCTGCAAGAACTCTCACGAATACTCTCATCTTAACCCTACTAGAGCTCTCACGAATACTCTCATCTTAATTAATTAAAATGTACATATATTATTTGTCTTAATCAAAATAGGAATCTTAAATTCTAAAAAAATATTTTATCTATATGTGTGTATGTTTTTTTAGTTAATATTTTCTATTAATTTTATTCGACTTTAAAATTATATATTTGTTGTAATATTAAAGAGAAGTTATAATATAATATT
>APFE031394032.1:2273-35689 GCA_000404065.3 Pinus taeda | reverse complement strand
TATTAAACCATAAACATTAAACCCTAAACTCTAAACCCCAAACCTGAAACCCGAAACCCTAAGCATTTTAGAACATTTTAAAAAGTTATTTTTAACTTTTATTTAATAATTTATTAAAATCATTTACTGAACCCTTATAAACCCTAAAACCTAAAACTTAAACCCTAAGAATTTTATAACATTTTAAAATGATTTTTTTAACTTTTATTTAAGTGTTTATTAAAAGAATTTATAAACCCTAAATCCTAAAAAATGAACCCTGAACCCTAAGCCCCAAACCCCAAACCCTAAATACTAATTAATTTATAACATTTTAAAAAGAGTTTTGTAGCTTTCATTTAATTATTTATTAAAAATATTTTCTAAAGTGTTATAAACCCTAAACCCTAAAGCATAAACCCAAATCCCTAAGTATTTTATAAAATTTTTAAAAGTGCTTTGTAACGTTTATTTAACTTTTTATTAAAATAATTTACTAAATTGTTATAAACCCCAATACCTAAGCCTTGAACCGTAAAACCCAAACCCTAAACCTTAATTATTTCATAACATTTTAAAAATTATTTTGTATCTTTTCTTTAAGTGTTTATTAAAATAATTTACTGAAGCTTTATGAAACATAAAACCTAAGCCCCAAACACTACACTTGAAACCCTAAAAGCTAAACCCTATGTATTTTATAACATTTTAAGAAGATTTTTCTAAATTTTTCTTAGTTGTTTATTAAAAGAATTTACTAAAGTGTTATAATCCCTAAAACCTAAAGCCTAAGCATTTTACAACATTCTAAAAAGTGTTTTGTAACTTTTTTTTAAGTGTTTATTAAAAGCATTTACTAAAGTGTTATAAACTTTAAACCATAAACCATATTTTAAAAAGTGTTTTGTAACTTTAGTGTTATAAAACCTAAACCATAAACCCTAAATCATAAAACCTAAAACCTAAACCCTAAACCGGAAAGCCTAAATCCCAAGCCATAAACCCTAAATGGTAAACCCTAAACACTAAGAATTTTATAACATTTTAGAAAGCATTTTGTAAATTTTATTTAAGTGTTTATTTAAAGAATTTACTAAAGTGTTATAAAACCTAAACCCTAAACCCCAAACCCCAAACCCTATATCCTAATGCTTAAAGCCTAGAGGATAAATAGTAAAATTGTTTACTAAGGTCGTGTAAACCCTAAACACTAAAGCCTAAAGCTTGAAAGAATTTACTAAGGTATTATAAACCCTAAACACTAAACTCCAAAACTTAAAACCTAAACCCTAAGCCTTAACCCCCAAACCCTAAAAAGCCATAAACCCTAAACCCTAAAAACCTCAAAAAAACCCAAAACCTAAACCATAACAACTTTATAAAATTTTAAACCCCAAACCCTAAACTCTAAGTATTTTATAACATTTTAACAAGAGTTTGTAACTTTTTTTAAAAGTGTTTATTTAAATAATTTACAAAATTTTTATAAACCCTAAAGCCTAAGCATTTTATTACAATCTAGAAAGTGTTTTGTAACGTTTTAAAACCTTAAACCCTAAACATTTTATAACATTTTTAAGCGTTTTGTAACTTCTTTTAAGTGTTTATTAAAATAATTTACTAAAGTGTTATAAACCATAAACCCTAAAACCAACACCCCAATAATTTTATAAAATTTTAAACCCTAAACCCTAAACCTAAAATCTTAAAACTTAAACCCTAAGCATTTTATAAAGTTTTATTAACCCTAAACTGTAAACCCTAATCCCTAAAGCCTAAACCGCAAACTCTTACCCTAAACCCTAGACCCTAAACCCTAAACCCTAAATCCTAAACCATAAACACTAATCATTTTATAACAATTTTAAAAATGTTTTATAACTTTTATTTAAGTGTTTACAAAAAACATTACTAAAGTGCTATAAACGCTAAACCCTAAACTCCAAACAATAAACCCATAACCCCAAACCAGAACTTATAAACCCTAAACCCTAAGTATTTTATAACATTTTAAAAAGTGTTTTGTAAATTTTATTTAAATGTTTACTAAAAGAATTTGATTAGAGTTTTAATCCCTAAACCCTAGACTTAAAACCCTACACCCCAAAACGTAAAACCTGAACCCTAAACTCTCAACATTTTATAGCATTTTAAAAATGGTTTTGTAACTTTTATTTAAGTGTTTGTTAAAAGAATTTACTATAGTGTTATAAACCTTAAAACCTAAACCTTCAACCCTACACCCTAAACCAGAAAACCCTAAACCCTTATCATTTTATAAACCTTAAACACACTACCATAAACCTGGAACCCTAAATCCTAGACCCTAAACCCTACACCCTAAATCCCAAACCCTAAACCCTAAACCCCAAATGCTAAGAATTTTATAACATTTTAAAAATGGTTTTGTAAATTTTATTTAAGTGTTTATTAAAAGCTTTTACGAAAGTGTTACAAACCCTAAATTCAAAACACTATACCCTAAACCCTAAACAATAAACCTCAAACCCTTGACTCTAAACCATAAACACTAAGCATTTTATAACATTCTAAAAAGTAGTCCGCAACTTTTATTAAAGTGTTTATTAAAAGCATTTACTTAAGTTTTATAAACCCTAAAACCTAAAATCTAAACACAAAGCCTAAAACCCTAAACCCTAAACCCTAACACAGATTTATAACTTTTTAAAAATCATTTTGTAGCTTTTATTTAAGTGTTTATTAAAATAATTTACTAAAGTTTTATAAACCCTAAAACCTAAACCCTAAACACTAGACCAAAAACCGAAAATCAAAACTCAAAACCCTAAACCCTAAGGATTTTATAACAGTTTAAAAAACATTTTCGAAATTTTATTCAAGTATTTATTAAAAGTGTTTACTAAGGTCTTATAAACCATAAATCCTAAATCCCAAAGGCCAAACTATAAACACTAAACCCTAAGCATTTTATACCATTTTAAAAAGAATTTTGTTACGTTTATTTAAGCCTTGATTAAAACCATTTACTAAAGTCTTATAAACCATAATCCCTAAACGTTAAACCACAATAAACCCTAAACCCCAAACCCTAAATGCTAAGCCCTAAACCCTAATAATTTTATAACATTTTAAAAATCATTTTTTAATTTTTATTACAATGTTCATAAAAATAATTTACTAAAGTGTTATAAACCATAAACATTAAACCCTAAACTCTAAACCCCAAACGTGAAACCCAAAACCCTAAACCTTAAATCCTAAACTTGGAGCATTTTGAAACATTTTAAAAAGTGTTTTTTAACTTTTATTTAAGCATTTATTAAAATCATTTATTGAATCCTTATAAACCCTAAACCCCAAACATTAACCTAAGAATTTTATAATATTTAAAATGATTTTTTAAACTTTTCTTTAAGTGTTTATTAAAAGAATTTATAAACTCTAAATCCTAAAAAATGAACCTTGAACCCTCCCCAAACCCCAAACTCTAAATACTAATAATTTTATAACATTTTAAAAAGCGTTTTGTAACTTTCATTTAATTATTTATTAAAAGTATTTTCTAAAGTGTTATAAGCACTAAACCCTAAAGCATAAACCCAAAACCCAAAACCCTAAACCCTAAGTATTTTATAACATCTTGAAAAGTGCTTTGTAACTTTTATTTAACTTTTTATTAAAATAATTTACTAAATTGTTATCGACCCTAAAACCTAAGCCTTGAACTGTAAACCCCAAACCCTAAACCCTATACCCTAAACCTTAATCATTTCATAACATTTTAAAAATCATTTTGTAGCTTTTCTTTAAGTGTTTATAAAACTAAGTTACTAAAGTTTTATAAAACATAAACCCTAAGCCCCAAACACTACTTTTGAAACACTAAAACCTAAACCCTATGTATTTTATAACATTTTAAGAAGATTTTTCTAAATTTTTCTTAGGTGTTTATTAAAATAATTTACTAAAGTGTTATAAACCATAAAACCTAAACCATAAGCATTTTACAACATTTTCAAAAGTGTTTTGTAACTTTTATTTAAGTGTTTATTAAAAGCATTTACTAAAGTGTTATAAACTTTAAACCATAAACCATATTCTAAAAGTGTTTTGTAACTTTAATGTTATAAATCCTAAACGATAAACCCTAAACCAAAAAACGTAAAACCTAAACCCTAAATGGGATAGCCTAAATCCCAAACCATAAACCCTAAAAGGTAAACCCTAAACACTAAGAATTTTATAACATTTTAAAAAGAGTTTGAAACTTTTTTTGAAAGTGTTTATTTAAATAATTTACTAAATGTTATAAAACCCTAAGCCTAAGCATTTACAATCTACAATTTTTGTAATGTTTCTTCAAACCTTAAACCCTAAACATTTTATAACATTTGTTTAAGCGTTTTGAATGTCTTTTAAGGTTTAGTAAATAATTTACTAAAGGTTTATAAACCATTTAAACCCTAAGCTGTTTTAAACAAGTGTTTGAACTTTTTTTAAAGTCTTTATTGAAACCCTAAGAATTTTTATAAAATTTTTAACAAGTGTTTTGTAACTCTTTTTAAAGTGTTTAATAAACCCTAAGCATTTTATAAAATTTTAAACTCTAAACCCTCAGCATTTTATAACATTTTCAAAAATGTTTTGTAACCTTTTTTTAAGTGTTTATTAAAAGAATTTATTGAAGTGTTATAAGACCTAAACCTTAAACTCTAAATCCTAAAATCTAAACCCTATCTATTTTATAACATTTTATCAAGTGCTTTCTTACTTTTTTCAGTGTTTATTAAAAGCATTTACGAAAGTGTTATAAATCCTAAACCCTAAATCATGAGGACTTTATAGAATTTTAAGTCCTAAACCCTAAAGCTTAAGCATTTTATAACATTTTAGCAAGCATTTTGTAACCTTCTTCTATTTTCTTATTAAAAGAATTTTATCTAAGCATTATAAATCCCAAACCCTAAACAATAAACCATATCCCTAAACACTAAGAATTTTTATAATTTTTTAAAATACAATTTTTGTAACTTTTTAAAGTGATTATTAAAATAATTAAGTGAAGTGTTATAACCGTAAACCCTAAACACTAAGCATTTAATAACATTTTAACAATATTATTGTAACTTTTATTTAAGTGTTTATTAAAATAATTTACTAAAGAGTTATAAACCCTAAAACCTTAACACTAAACCCCAAACCCCAAACCCAAAACCCTAAACCTAAAACCTAAGCATTTTTTGATCTATTAAATATAAGTTTGTAGCCTTTATTTAAGTGTTTGTTAAGATAATTTACTAAGGTGTTATAAAACCTAAACTGTAAACCCTAAACCATAAACCCTAATCATTTATTAACATTTTAAAACGTGTTTTGTAACCTTTTTTAAGTGGTTATTTAAAGCACTTAGGAACGTTTTATAAACCCTAAACCCTAAACCCTATAAAGTAAACCCTAAAACGTAGGCATTTTATAACATTTTTAAAAGTGTTTTTTTTAACTTTTTTTTATTTTTTTATTTAAAGAATTTACTAAATTGTTGTAAACCTTAATCCATACACCCTAAAACCTAAACCCCAAAACCTAAACCCTAAACCCTAAACCCCAAGCCTTAAACCTAATACTGTAACCCTAAGAATTTTTTAACAGTTTAAGAAGAATTTGTAACTTTTATTTAAGTTTTTATTAAAAGATTTCACTAAAGAGTTATAAAACCTAAACCATAAACACAAAACCCTAAACCCTAAACACAAAAACATCAACCCTAAAACCTAGAATCTAAACCCTAAATCCCAAACCCTAAACTATAAACCATAAAATCTAAACCCTAAATGATAAACCCTAATAATTTTATAACATTTTAAAAAACATGTTGTAACTTCTATTTAAGTGTTTATTAAAATCATTTACTAAAGTGTTATAAACCCTAAAACCTAAACTCTAAACACCAAACCCCAAATCATAAACCCTAAACCCTAAACCCCAATCATTTTATAACATTTTAAGCAAATTATAACTTTTATTTAACTCTTTATTAAGAGGATTTACCAAAGCCTTATAGATGCTAGACTCTTAACCCTAAACCCTAAGTAATTTATAACTTTTTAAAAAGTGTTTTTTAACTTTTATTTAAGTGTTTATTATAAGAATTTATTAAAGTCTTATAAACCCTAAACCCTAAGAATTTTAGAGCATTCTAAAAAGAGTTTTGTAACATTTTCTTTAATTTTTTTATGAAAATAATTTACTAAGGTGTTATAAACCCAAACCATAAAAACTAAACCCTAAACTGAAAAACCTAAACCCTAAATGTTGAACCCTAAGCCTTTTATAACATTTCAAAAAGAATTTTGTAACTTTTAATTAAGTGTCAATTAAAACAATTTACTATAGTGTTATAAACCCTAAACCCCAAACCCTATACTCTAAACCCCAAACCCTAAACCTTATACCTTATACCCTAAAACCTAAACCCTAAGCATTTTATAACATTTTAAAAAGTGTTTTGCAACCCTAAACATTAATCCCTAAAACATAATCCCTAATTAACTTATAACATTTTAAAGAGTGTTTTGTAAGTTTTATTTAACTGTATATTAAAAAAAAAATTCTAAAGTGTTTTCAACCATAAACGCTGAATGCTAAAGCATAATAATTTTATAACATGTTAATAACTATTTGTAACTTTAATTTTAGTGCTTATTAAAAGAATTTAATAAAATGTTATAAACCCTAAATCATAAACCCTAAGCCCCAAACCCTAATCCATAAACCATAAACCCTAAGAATTTTATGAGTATCTATAATAAGGGAAGACCACACCTGGGTATGTGAGTGTAGGAGGGAGAAAATTGTGGTACATGAGATATCTCGACCTTTGTCTTTTCACCCCTCTACATAAACCTTTTTTTTTCTTCATAACTCCTTGAGGCTACATGGGATGAATGCATTATGTGTAATATGTAGCAGTAGATACCCCCTTAAGGTGAGGTCATTCATCCCTGCACGCTAAACCCTAAACCATAAACTCTTAAACCTTAACCGTAAACCCCAAATCCTAAACCCTAAACCCTAAACCCCAAATCCTAAACACTAAACCCTAAGAATTTTATAATATTTTAAAAAGTGTTATGTATCTTTTATTTAAGTGTTTATTAAAACAATTACTAATGTGTTTTAAACCCAAAACCATGAACCCTAATCCCCAAACCCTAAACCCTAAACCAAAAATGTTAAAACTTAAAACCTAAGAATTTTATAAAGTGTTATAAACCCAAAACCATAAAACTTAATCCAAAATCCTAAACCTCAAATGCTTAACTCTAAACCCTAGACCCTAAGCACCAAACCCTAAATTATAAACCCTAAACCCTAAGCATTTTATATCAATTGTAAAAACATTTTGTAAATTTTATTTAAGTGTTTACTAAAACATTTACTAGAGTGCTATAAACCATAAACCCTAAACTCAAAACAATAATCCATTCCCTAAACCCTTAAAATGTAAATCCAAAACCCAATTTTTATAAAATTTTAAAAAGTGTTTTGTAACTTTATTTAAATGTTTATTAAAGCATTTACTAATTTTTATAATCCGTTTAAACCTTAAACCTAAACCCTAACCCTAAGCCCTAAAACACAAACCCTAAACCCTCCAACTTTTATGAGATTTTAAAAAATGGTTTTTTGTAATTTTTTATATAATTTTATTAAAAGAATTTATAAAGTGTTATAAACCATAAAGCCTAAACCCTGAACCCTAAACCCTATACCCTAATCATTTTATAACATTTTAAAAAGTGTTTTGTAACTTTTATTTAAGTGTTTATTAAGAGAATTTACTATAGTGTTATAAAACCTAAAACCTAAAACATAAACCCTAAACCCTAAACCACAAAACCCTAAACCTTGAGCATTTTATAAACCTTAAACACTCTACCGTAAACCGAGAAACCTAAATCCTAGACCCTAGACCCTACGTCGAAAACCCCAAACCCTAATCCCTAAACCCTAAATGTTAAGCATTTTATAACATTTTAAAAAGGGTTTTGTAAATTTTAGTTAAGTGTTTATTAAAATATTTTACGAAAGTGTTATAAACCCTAAATTCAAAACCCTAAACCCTAAATCCCAAACAATAAACCTCAAACCCTTAACTCTAAACAATAAACACTAAGAATTTTATAACATTCTAAAAAGGAGTCTGTAACTTTTATTTAAGTGTTTATTAAAGGCATTTACACAAGTTTTATAAACCCTAAACCCTAAAATCTAAACCTGAAGCCTGAAACCCTAAACCCTAAACCCTAAGCATTTTATAACATTGTTAAAACTGTTTTGTAATATTTATTTAAGTGTTTATTAAAAGTATTTACTAAAGTGTTCTAAACCCTAAAACCAAAACCCTAAGCACTAGACCAAAAACCCAAAATCAAAACTCAAAACCCTAAACCCTAAGGATTTTATAATAGTTTAAAAAGAGTTTTCAAAATTTTATTTAAGTCTTTCTTAAAAGCATTTACTAAGGTCTTATAAACTGTAAACCCTAAATCCAAAAAAATTATTTAAGTCTTTATTAAAAGAATTTACTAAAGTCTTATAAACCATAAACCCTAAACGTTAAACCACCCTAAACCCTAAATGCTAAACTGTAAACTCTAATCATTTTATAACATTTCAAAAATCATTTTGTAACTTTTATTACAATGTTTATTAAAATAATTTACTAAAGCGTTATAAACCATAAACATTAAGAGGGCTACATCTAAACCCAAACCTGGAACCTAAAACCGCTAAGCACCTTAAATCCTAAATATAAGCATTTAATTAAGCATTTTAAAAAGTGTTTGTACACTTTTCTAGAGTTTTATTAAAACCCATCATTTATTGAACGCCTTATAAACCTAATCTTTACACCCTAAAACCCTAAAGAATTCTCTAACTTCATAAAAACGGTTTTTTAACTTTTATTTAAGTGTTTATTAAAAAATTTACTAATCCTTATAACGCCTAATCTGAAAAAGTGAACCCTAAACCCTAAGCCCCAAACCCCAATCCCAAAACCCTAAATACTAATCATTTTAAAAAGAGTTTTGCAACTAAGCATAAACCAAAATCCTAAATCCTAACCCCTAAGTATTTTATAAGATTTTGAAAAGTGCTTTGTAACTTCTATTTAAATTTTTATTAAAATAATTTACTAAATTGTTATAAACCCTAAAACCGAAGCCTTGAACTGTAAACCCCAAACCCTAAACCCTATACCGTAAACATTAATCATTTTATAACATTTTAAAATAGTTTTGTAGTTTTTCTTTAAGTGTTTATTAAAATAATTTACTAAAAGTTTATAAAACATAAACCCTAAGACCCAAACACTACACCAGAAACCCTAAAACCTAAACCCTATGAATTTTATTACATTTTAAAAAGAATTTTCTAAATTGTTTTTAGGTGTTCACTAAAAGAATTTACTTAAGTGTTATAAACCCTAAAACCTAAACCCTAAGCATTTTACAAAATTTTTAAAAGTTGAATTGAGGCTTCTGTGGTCCATGACATATATAGAAGATTTTTTGACATAAATCACATTTAGAAAAACCTTTGTCGACGTGTTTCAAACCAACTAGTGTCTTTCATCGTTAGGACAACTGAGGAGTCAAATCAATGTTGTTAATTATATAGGGAGAGTAGATCCTCCAAATGACTAGGTTGACTTGGTTGACCATCAACGACTATCTACAATGGCTTAGAATAAAATTAAAATATTAATAAGTCAAATGTATTAGTTATTCAATTTTAATATATTTTACTTAAAATATTAATAAGTCAATTGTATTAGTTATTCAATTTTAATATATTTTAATTAGGTTGCTAAATTATTCAATCCAACTCATTTGGAGGATCTTCTCTCTGTATATAATTGACAGCCTTGATCTGACTACTCAACTTGTCCTGACGATGAACCAGACTAGTTGGTTCGAAACGTGTTGGCAAAGGTTTTTCTAAATGTGATTTACACCGAAAAAATTTCTATATATTTTAAAAAGTGTTTTGTAACTTTTATTTAAGTGTTTATGAAAGGAATTTACTAAAGTGTTATAAACATTAAACCATAAACCATATTTTAAAAAGTTTTTTGTAAGTTTAGTCTTATAAATCCAAAACCATAAACCCTAAACCATAAAACCTAAAACCTAAACCCTAAACCCGAAACCCTAAATCCCAAACCATAAACACCAAATGGTAAGCCGTAAACACTAAGAATTTTATAACATTTTAGAAAGCATTTTGTAACTTTTATTTAATTTTTTATTTAAGGAATTTACTAAAGTGTTATACAACATAAACCCTAAACCCCAAACCCCAAACTCTATATCCTAATGCTTAAATCCTAAAGGATAAACCCTAAAATCATTCACTAAGCTCCTATAAACCCTAAACCCTAAAGCCTAAAGCTTGAAATCATTTAGTAAGGTATTGTAAACTCTAAACCCTAAACTCCAAAACCTAAGCCCTAAACCCTAAGCTCTAAACTCCAAACCTTAAAAAGCCTTAAACCCTAAACCCTAAAAATCCCTAAACCCTAAGAAAACCTAAACCCTAAAAATCCTAAACCCTAAACCCAAAAAGTCAATTTTTTATTTTTTTATAAGTGTTTATTAAAATAATTTATTAAAGCATTATAAACCATAAACCCTAAACCATAACCACTTTATAACATTTTAAAGCCCAAACCTAAACCCTAAGTATTTTATAAAATTTTAACAAGAGTTTGTAACTTTCTTTAAAGCGTTTATTTAAATAATTTACTAAATTATTATAAACCCTAAACCCTAAGCATTTATTACAATTTAGCAAGTGTTTTGTAACATTTTAAAACCCTAAACCCTAAAAGTTTTATAACATTTTAATAAGTGCTTTGTAACATTTTTTAAGTGTTTATTAAAAGAATTTGTTGAAGTGTTATAAGCCATAAACCCTAAACTAACCCTAGATATATTTTATAAAATTTTAACAAGTGTTTTGTAACTTTTTTAAAGTGTTTATTAAAATAATTTACTAAACTCTCCCTCAAACCTAAACCCTAAGCATTTTATAGCACTTTAAACTCGAAACCCTGAGTATTTTATCACATTTTAAAAAGTGTTTTGTAACCTTTTTTTAAGTGTTTATTAAAATAATTTATTGAAGTTTTATGAGACCTAAACCCTAAACCCTAAATCCTAAACCACAAGCATTTTATAACATCTTAAACCCAAACCCTAAAACCTAAAGCATAAACTCTAAACCCTAAGTATTTTATAACATTTTAACAAGCATTTTCTTACTTTCTTTTCAACGTTTATTAAAAGCATTTACTAAAGTGTTATAAACCCTAAACCCTAAACACCATCCCTAAACCCTAAGAATTTTATAACATTTTAACAACTGTTTTGTAACTTTTATTTAAGTGTTTATTAAAATAATTTACTAAATCGTTATAAACCCTAAACCCTAAAATCTAAGCATTTTATGATCTATTAAAAATAATTTTGTAACCTTTATTTAAGTATTTATTAAAAGAATTTACTAAGGTGTTATAAAGCATAAACTATAAACCCTAAACCCTAAATCCTAATCATTTAATAACATTTTAAAAAGTGTTTTGTAACCTTTTTTAAGTGTTTATTGAAAGAACTTAAGAAAGTTTTATAAACCTTATAAAGTAAACCCTAAACTGTAGGTATTTTATAACATTTTTAAAAGTGTTTTTTAACTTTTATTTAAGTTTTTATCAAAAGAATTTACTAAATTGTTATAAACCTTAAACCATACACCCTAAAACCTAAACCCCAAAACATAAACCCTAAACCCGAAACCCCAATCCCTAAACCCTAAACCATAAATCCTAAGAACTTTATGACAGTTTAAGAAGAATTTTGTAACTTTTATTTAAGTGTTTATTAAAATAATTTACTAAAGAGTTATAAACATTAAACCATAAACAGAAAACCCTAAACCCTAAACACAAAAACATAGACCCTAAACCCTAAAACCAATCTAAAGTCTAAACCCCAAACCCCAAATCCTGAAACCTAAACCATAAAACCTAAACCCTAACCATTTTTTAACATTTTAAAAATTGTCTTGTAACTTTTATTTAAGTGTTTATTCAAATAATTTACAAAAATGTTGTAGACCCTAAACACTAACCCTAAACATAAACCCAAAACCCCAAACCTTAAAACCTAAACCCTAAACCCTAAACCCTAAATCCCAAACCCTAAAACCTAAACCCTAACCTCTAAACCCCAAACCCTAAACCCTAAGCCATAAAACCTAAACCATAAACCTTAAACCCTAAACACCAAATTGTAAACATTAAACCTTAAACCCTAAACATTTAATATCATTTTAAAAAGGGTTTTGTAATTTGTATTTAAGTGTTTATTAAAAGAATTTACTAAAGTGTTATAAAATTTGAATCCTAAATTGTAAACCACAAACCCTCAACCCTAAACTCTAAACCTAAAACCCTAAGCCCTAAAATCTAAACCCTAACCATAAACCATAAACCCTAAATGATAAATCCTAATAATTTTATAACATTTTAAAAAAAACATATTTGTAACTTCTATTTAAGTGTTTATTAAAATCATTACTTATAAAGTGTTATAAACCATAAACCGTAAACTCTAAACACCAAACCCCAAATCATAAACGCTAAACCCTAAACCCTAAGCATTTTATAACATCTTAAAAAAATTCTAACTCATTTAAGTGTTTATTAAGAGGATTTACCAAAGCCTTATAAACCCTAGTCTCTTAACCCTAAACCCTAAGCAATTTATAACATTTTAAAAAGTCTTTATTATAAGAATTTACTATAGTCTTTTAAACCCTAAACCCTAAGCATTTTATAGCATTCTAAAAAGAGTTTTATAACTTTTATTTAATTTTTTATCAAAATAATTTACTAAGGTGTTATAAACCCTAAAACATAAAAAGTAAACCCTAAATGCTAAACCCTAAGCCTTTGATAACATTCCAAAAAGTGTTTTGTAACTTTACTTAAGTGTTAATTCAAACAATTTACTAAAGTGCGATAAACCCTAAACCCTAAACCCTATACCCTAAACCCTATACCCTAAACCCCAAACCCTAAACCCTATACATTATACCCTAAAACCTAAACCCTAATTAATTTATAACATTTTAAAGAGTTTTTTGTTAGTTTTATTTCATTTCATTCTTGCATAAATTTACAACATTTACTCTGTAAAAAGTGTCCCTTTAAACTACCTCAAACAATTATGGAGAGATATATTATATTACATATATCAATTATATAACTTCTAAGGTTCAATATGGTCATAAGAGTTTTTATATCACACAAAACTATTGATGGTGTTTCTTGGTCGTGATCTTAATTTACCCTATTTTGTCCACAAGAGTTTAGCTGATGGATAAAAACTATCACGATGATAATAAGAACCCATATAGGCCGCTCTTCCACCATTGTATTACATTTATTTTAGTTAAATTTCATTTTCCCAATGTCATCCAATAGCGGGAAAGTTTTCCCATACAAAATGGTTTCCAAAAAAACCTACAGTCGAGTCAACATGGTGTTGCACTAAATACTCCACTTAACCCTCCCTCTCCATTTTTAGCTCAACCTGATTCTCATGATAATGAGGTGATTGTAGAACCATATATATTTATTATATTGTAAGAAAAATGCATATTGTGCGCGCCCAAAACATAAATCATCATTCCCTTAAAGCACCACACAAACTTAATGTCATCCAATAGCGGGAAATTTTTCCCATAGAAAATGGTTTTTAGAAAAACCTACAATCCAGTCAACATGGTGTTGCACCAAATACTTCACTTAACCCTACCTCTCTAGTTTCGGCTCCACCTCATGCTCATGATGATGAGGTGAATGTTGAACCATATATATTTATTATACTATAAAAAAAATGCATATTGTTCGTGCCCAAAACATAAATCCTCGTCCCCTTAAAGCACCACCCAAACTTAATGTCATCCAATAGCAGGAAAGGTTTCCTATACAAAATGGTTTTCAGAAAATCCTATGGTCAAGTCAACATGGTGTTGCACCCATACTCCACTTAACCCTCCCACTCCAATTTAGGCTCCACCTGATGCTCATGATGATGAGGTGAATTTCAAACCATATATATATATATATTTATTATATTATAACAAAAATGCATATTGTTTGTGCCCAAAATGTAAATCATCTTAAAGCACCACACAAACATGGTGTTGCACCCAATACTCCACTTAACGTTCCCTCTCGAGTTTCAGCTCCACCTGATGCTCATGATGATGAGGTGAATGTTGAACCATATATATCTATTATATAATAACCAAAATTACTATTATTCGCGCCCAAAACATAAATCATCATCCGCTTAAAGCACCACAAAAACTTAATTTCATGTAATAGCGAGAAAGTTTTCCCATACAAAATGGCTTTTAGAAAAACCCACGGTGGAGTCAACATGATGTTACACCAAATACTCCACTTAACCCTCCCTCTTTAGTTTCAGCTCCCCATGATGCTCATAATGATGAGATAAACGTCGAACCATATATATTTATTTTATTGTAAAAAAAATGCATATTGTTGGGACCCAAACCATAAATCATCATCCCCTTAAAGCAGCACACAAACTTAAGCGTTAACCTTTTAGAACTTTCTAGGTAAAAAACAAGCTACATCGAAGTTTTGGCAAACACATTTATTGCAAATTGTTGTGCTGCTTAACATTATGTTCAGTTAAATAGAAAGCTACCTTGCTTTTACGTATGCTTTTGCATGTCGTGTGTTTGTAACACGTAAACTTTAGCATGTGAAGATCGGTCTGATCTCATGTCTTACCGTAGAAGTGAGCGGAATATCATTGGGAAACTTAAATATTTGGAGCTATTAATGTTGTTGTGCCCAATTCATTTAGATTTCATAATGGCAATTTTAAGATTCGAACTAATAAATTTCAAATTTCAAAAGAAGAGATTCCATTAGGACACAAACCATTTCAAATTTCAAAAGAAGAGATTCTATTAGGACACAAACCATTGATTGTCACTAGCAACCTGTAATATATATACATAATGTTCTAGATGCTTGGTTGATGCTCACTGCCCAAACATTCTTATTCCTAGGATCCATGTGAATAGTATATATCAACTGAAATTGTTGTATTTTCGATGTATGAACAACACTTTTCCAGCATTTTTCCAGGTTCTTGCAAGTAAGAGTCACTGCAATCTGTTGTTATAGATATACAAGTAACATCTTAATAATGGATCATTACACTTTTTTAATTATAAATTTCACACTCTTAAAAGAAAAAAATTAAAATACCATGACATATTTCAAATAAAATCTATATATCTTTGTCATAGGTGACAATCCAAGTACAATAGTGGGTATCCTAAAATTATATTGGCAATGAAGGATTAATTTAAAAAACATACCATAACACATTTAACTAATTAGTTATTATATTTTGTTATAAATTCATGTAAACAAAAGCAATGCATATATTACCAAAAAAAAAACCTTAAATTTTGCAAAGGAAAAAAAATATATCCCATAAAAGTACAAAAAATATAAATGCATCCAAACCTTGTATAAATATGGAAGTATATATTTAAAAGAATAACAGAACACATTCGTAACTAATTAGTTATGAGATTTTATTATAAATTCATCTCATAAAAGAATAAAAAATATAAATGCATCCAAAACTTGTATAAATATGGCAAAAAATTGCATTTTCATGATGTTAATATTTCCCAATTTATAAACATTGTAAGTCAAAAAATAAAACAAAAAGGTACACTCATACACTACTATATTAGGAGTCCACCATATACCATAAACTAAATCTTCCATGTTACATGTAGATGAACTTAATATCATATGATTTTGACAAAAATATTAACATGAAAATCCAGATGATTAGTATATTTAACATGTTACATTTGTATTTTCATGATGTTAAATATATTTCACAATTTTAAAACATCATAAATTAAAAAAATAAAGCAAAATGATACACTCCAACATAGGAGCTCACTATATATTTTAAACTAAATTTTCCATGTTACATGTAGATGTACTCAATACTATACGATTTTCAGCAAAATATAAACAAATATATATATGTGTGTGTGTGTGTGTGTGTGTGTGTGTGTGCGCACACGTGTGTGTACGTATTCAATTTTAATAAATAAATAAATAATCATATCTAATAAAATTTGTAAGATATAGTATTGTACTAAATATTGAAAAAACTAAACACTAAAAAAAAGAAAATGTAATTACATTTACAAATGATTAGCTAAATTCAAAGTTAATATATATTGTATCATATTTGTTCTCAAAGAAAAGCTCAATAAATTAAATTAAATGCCTAAAAATAAAATTACTAATTAGGCCGATAGGCCTTTCTTTTGAAAGGGACCTTCGTCGTCCCTTCCATTCTCATGTTGACACGTGGCATAAAATTCTCGACCGTGCGATTATAGGGTATTGATCTGAGGGTTAGGCTTCCAGCGAGATGGTTGAGGTAACCACTTTGCCCACAAGCTCCGCGTCCGATGGGCATTAGGGTTGAGGGCGCTCTGCAACAGTGCGATTCTGTGTATGGTGCTCCTGAGCCTCATTCCTTCGCTACACGATTCAATTTTCTTGCTTGCGACGATCTGTAAGGGTTTGCTTGAGACGATCTGCAAGGCTTTGCTTTCTCAGAGTCTGGTTTTGAGATATCATCAACAATTTGGTTACTCGGGTAAGTTCATTGTTTTATACATCCTCTTTTAGGTTTTTAACTGATTACTCTATATTTCCTTAATTAATCTGACCTGACCTATTGAATGCTCAGGAATGGTTCTCGTTTATGCTCAGTTCAAAAGCTGGAGCAGGTTTAGTGCCCAGAGCCTCAACACTAGTGGGCATCTTAACCCTGCTTGGAGTAAACCCTCTAGCGTTGTTCTTAATCTAAGTATGTGTATCGACTTGGGGTTTTTTACACAGGTTTTCTTTCTTCCGAGGCATGAGTATTGACTTGGGGTTTTGTACACAAATTTTCTTTCGTCCAGTGTTTCGTTCTGCACACACAGTTTATTTATTATAGGTGATGTTCAGAGTCCTCAGCGTGGTTATTTCTCTGTGGTCTTTGATTGAGAAGGAAATTCTCCAGATTCACCATGCCCTGTTATTTGAGGAAAAACCCTCTGTTACTTGTGCACAGAGTCAACCCTCTTGCATTTTTCTTAATCCGAACATGAGTACCAACTTGGGGTTTTGTACACATGTTTTCTTTCAGGGTTTCATTTTGCACACAGGTTATTTATTAGAGGTGAGATTCACAGTCTTCTCTGCTGTACAATTGCTTTATAGATTTTCCTGATGCATCCTCAATACCCTGCTACATTTCTTTGTTAATGGTGTACAAGTATGCATGCACGAAGGTTATCCAGGTTATTTCAGGCTTCCTCTCACTACCCAGCGAATACATATGCTCTTTTGATATGCCAGGTGTGGTTATTTCTCTGTGGTCTCCGATTGAGAAGGAAATTCTCCAGATTCACTATGTCCTGTTATTTGAGGAAAAACCCCCACAGGTTTGAGAGGAAAACCCTTTATTACTTGTGCATGGAGTCAACCCTCCGACATTTTTCTTAATTCGAACATGAGTACCAACTTGGGGTTTTGTACCCAGGTGTTCTGTCGCCCGGGGTTTCATTTTGCACACATGTTATTTATTACAGGTGAGGTTCACAGTCTTCTCTGCTCGTCAACCGCTTTATATATTTTCCTAATGTGTCCTCAATACCCCGCTTACATTTATTTGTTAATGGTGTATAGGTACGCATGCATGAAGGTTATCCGCGTTATTTCAGGCTTTCTTTGACTACGCAGCTAATACAGTTTCTGTTCTGATATGATAGGTGTGGTTATTTCTCTTCTGGCCTCTGATTGAGAAGGAAGTTCTCTTGATATATTTTCCTGATGCGTCCTCAATACCCCGCTTACATTTATCTGTTAATGGTGTATAGGTACGCATGCATGAAGGTTATCCGGGTTATTTCAGGCTTTCTCTGATTACTCAGCAGGAAATTCTCCAGATTCACAGTGTCCTATTATTAGAGTCAATGTATCCTGTTATTAGAGGAAAAACCCCAACAAGTTTGAGAGGAAAACACTCTGTTACTTGTCAATTAATCAGCTAGCTTTTCAAATATTTAGGAATTAAGAAGGCAGTCTGCTTTTTAAATTGAAGTGGTTGGAGAAATATGTCCCAAGGGACTGTACATAGTGGATTTCCTCTGGCTTGGCTGCCAGTTCCGAGACTTTGACTCTGATCAGTGTTGTGCGTGCTTATTTAAATTCAAGATCTGGATTTTCTAGCTTTAATAATTGTTTAAGGATTTTTTTGTCTTTATCGTTGCTTGTGGCCATTCTAACTCCGTTTCATCCATGTGCCGTTTGAAACAGAAATCTGTAGCATTTCAATATGACAATCACATCAGGTGTCACACTCGCCGATGGGCAACTATTTGTCCGTCACAAGCGGGTTCTCTCAGGCGTTCCGGAAAATGTGCTGCTGACTTCTGCTTCAGGCATCGGCCACGCAGAGGGTGTATTCATCGGAGCTCTGTGTTCAGAGCCTAAGAGTCGCCATGTCGTTCCTCTTGGCACTCTCGAGTAAGTATTTCTGTTCAGTTCAGCGGCAGCCTAAGCAAATCTGAAAAATAGCACTGTGAATTGTTGTGTAACTCAATTTCTGGCATTTTTGCTCTAAATTTTTTGACAAATATATAGTATATTGTTACAGTAACAATATTGATTACTTCCTGGCGGAAATTGTAGGAATGTTAGATTCCTGGCTTGTTTCCGCTTCAAGCTTTGGTGGATGTCCCAAAAAATGGGAAGTTCGGGAAAAGAAATTCCTATAGAAACTCAATTTTTGCTATTGGAAAACAAGGCTGATGAGGAGGGAGAGGAGACAATATACACTGTTTTCTTGCCTCTTGTGGAGGGTTCCTTCAGGGCATGTTTACTAGGAAACGACAATGATGCATTGGAGCTCTGGTTAGAGATTGGTATGCACCAATCTTCATGCCTCCTTGCATCAAGCTTTCCTGCCTTTATTTTTGTGATATCGTTGCTCAATAATCCAAACCGTTATGTATAACATCTGGATGCACCATCTAGGGGATCCTGCTGTGGAAGAATTGTCCTTTACAGATTCGCTGCTTATTAATGCCGGAACAGACCCTTTTAAAGTGATTACAGATGGAATAAAGTGAGTCTCAAGCTATTGCTTATTAGCTAATCTATGAAAATTTGATGTTTGATCATGAAGCTTAAGCTTTGCTTTCCCTTATTAAGACAATCACTGAATAAAATATTATCGACAATGTGATTTCTCAATATTTCAGGTCTGTGGAACTTCACTTGCAGACATTCCGTCACAGAGAGGAGAAAAAGCTCTGGCCGATATTTCATTTATGTTGATCACATCATTTTTGTCACTTTCATACGCATACTGTTATGATTTTTAAAACACACTTTTTATTAAATATATTGTCATCAATTCGATTATTTTGTCGAAAATTATTCAGGGCCTACAGCTTCTGTTAATAAAATATGCAGATGCCTGGCATTGTTGACTGGTTTGGATGGTGTACTTGGGATGCCTTTTATACAGCTGTTTCAGCAGAGGGTGTAGAACAGGGGCTAAAGAGGTAAAGTCACTGTTCATTCTGTATCTTCAAAATACCTCTGTAGCCCCAAAGGCAGAAGCTTATATTAAGAAATTGTTCTAAGTTCCCTGTTGTTTCTGCATGCATCTACTGCAATTTACTGGTTGTGGTTGTAAGCTCTAGAATAAGGTAATAATCTTACATCTGAGTCATGTTACAGCTTATCAGAAGGAGGTCTTTCATGGGGTTACTCTTTTGTTAAATTATTTGTCTGTTATCTTTTTCTTCAGAAAACCATATTTCAATCTGAAGTCGCTCCACTTTGATTATGAATTGGGTGTTTCACTTGTCTACAACATGTTACTTTCTAAGATTATCTGGCAATTCGCTAGGGTTAGTTATATCAGAGTGTTGTGCTATTGGATTGGTGGTTGTTTCCAAAGGTCATTACATCCTTATTTAATGGTTAATGTTCAGTGTATGGGAAGGATGGATGCGAATTGAAGTTTTTTTACAGCTCTGTGAAATAGTTACTTACAAAATATATGCACATCGTGGGGAATTATACTCTCGGTGGCATTGTTCCTGACATGTGAAACGCTGGCATTCATATCCCTTTTTGGGTACGACCTAGCTGTCTAAAGGAATGATCCATACACCAGCAATTAGGATTCTTCATAGGATCCAGAGATTAGATACGATTTAATAGGTATTCAACAGTCTCAAAATTACATTGTCAAGGTTGCTGGTCTTCTACCTGGGCTCTGTAAGAATATGTTGTCCATAAGACTCCAACCTAGCACAAGATTTTTAAATGGTTCCACATGCCTTCTAAGATGTTTCCATAGGTAGAGTGGATGTCCTGCACAGTATGCAGAATATGCCAAGGTTCAGGTCTGATATATTTCACTGTATAGGTCTGAGCTGCAGGTTCGAGGAGGCCTGGTGACTTTATTCTTCCACAATTCTGAACTTCAGGTCTGAGCTACAAGAAGATCCGAAAAAGGTGCCACCATAGGTCTCCCCAGGTTTACATAAGGTATAGATCAAGACCCAAACAAAAAATCTTCACTAACATTCATTCTTTCTGAGCCCTTTTTAGCTAAAATGGACGAGGCTGTCTATGTATTTACACTTGTTTGCATATGCTTGTTTTCAAAAGTCAAGTCAGAATGCTATGCTGTTCTTAACGAAATTGAATTGTGGAATTTGCTTGAGGTTGATTGACTTTTCTCTTTCTCAATAAACCAATGCTAAGATTAGACAAAGAATTCCAAATTAACAAGATACTGGTACTGTGCCTGATTCTGGATCCAAGAGTTGCTTTCTCCTTATTTACTGATTCATTTGCCTCTGCAGCGTTTGAAGGCAGCATTGCAGCAAGGATTGTTTGAGTCTCTACATCGAGACCTGATGGTCATGTTTGGCAAGTGGGATTTTGATCCTTTGGAACTCAATAACCCGTTTCCTAACAATGATGTTCCAGTTCATATATGGCAAGGGGATGAGGATGCATTAGTGCCGGTGATTTTGCAGCGTTACATTTGTGAAAAGCTTCCTTGGATCCACTATCATGAGCTTCCTGGGGTTGGTCACTTATTCAACCTAATGGAAGGCATTCCTGATCGTATTTTGAAGTGTTTTTTGTTGGGAGAGCAATGTTAAAACAGGGTTAATTAGACCTGTATCTCAGTTACTCCATTTAGGACCAAGTGGTTTTCTTTTTTTGCAATATTTGGATATTAAACTTAGTGCTTTGCATCTCCGGAATTTTCTCCAATGCCCCTTTTCACGGGCAGTTGTTGCAGAGCATATACAAATGATTGATGTAACATATGATGATGTATGCAAAAGATTATATTTGAGTTTTTCTTAAAACCTAACAGAAAATATTATGAGATATCTTCTAATCTGTGTCAGCTTCTTTATGATTTGGACTCCGGTGACCCTTCTACAATCTTCTAGCCATTTGACTTGCCTTAGAAGACCTGCAGTGTGTGTGTATGTATCAAAGTATTTCTGTCTAGATATTTTGTCTGCTGTAACAGCAATAACTTAACTCCATTGAATTAGATAGGCATTGAGGGTTTAAACATTTTTCCTTTAATGCCTTGCACCTCCAGCATATCAGTCTAAGGTGCGTGAGCAACACCAAAAACATGATAACAAGCCGTTACTTGGAAACTAAACATGCGGGAAAGCATCCATTCGACCACTTTTTGGTGGTTAATTAAGCTTCACAATCATGTAAGGCTACTTATTCTTGTTAGTTGAATTAAGAAAATATCAAGAAGAATGTATTTGATTTATTTGGATAATTCTATTTCATTTATTAGGAGCTTTGAACTGTAATCTGTTAAAACATTTGTGAAGCATAGTAGCAATAGATGACGAAAAGTTTTTCTTTTTTTAAAGGTGTCTTTCCTTTCCATACACTCTTTGTTCGGACCCCCTTTTTTGAAGAATTTGATTGGCCAATGTCAATACCTGACTGTGGATTGCACACCCTGAAAATCAAATTCTGTTGAAATAAAAACGAAATACGATGATATTACCCTTAAGTGTAAACTCTCAACGGTTGTCTGATTGTCTGTGGTTTAATTTATGGATATGAAATCAACTGGTTCAAGGACATTTGTATTATTTTAAGTGATAACAAGACTCAATCTACTTGCAGACCTGCTTTTTGAGCATCATTTGTGAGTTGCATCTTCTAGAAAAATTCCTTCTAGAAAAATTCAACATTTCCAATTTAATAATCCTATCGGCCTCTCTTTGTACCTTTTGGGACAACTGCTAGTTTGTAATTTAGTACCCAATTAAATTAAAAAAATAAGGAAAATAATATAAAATGATATAATTAAATTTAAAAAAGATATGAATAAATTAGTGATAAATTATATGTTTTTTTTTAAAGCAAGAATTAAAAAATCATTATTTTCAAAACAAATTTAGAAAACATGAGAATAAAAAATCATTAAAATCAAAAACAAATTTAGAAAAACATGAAAATTTATAACTAACTAACCAATTGACACATTTCAAAACAAATTTGGAAAGCATGAGAATAAAAAATCATTAAAATCAAAAACAAATTTAGAAAAAAACGTGAAAATCTATAACTGACAAATTGACACATTTAAAAAAGCAATAAAACATTTGACTGACTGGTAAAAAATCATGAATAAAGTTAATCGTTGCATTGATCCTATCCGTTGCAGAAAAGCATGCAACCTATCTCTCAGAAAAGCATCCAAGAAGTTAAGCATTGCTATTTAGTTTTAGATGTGAGTAATCCAATATCGGTTGAAAGGATGCAGAAGAATATATATATCAACTCTTACATCTTCCTCCATCTCTGTTTTGTTTGGCATGCTTGTCTGATTGTCTATTAATGTAGGTAGCCTGCTTCTATGTCGACTTCTGGTGGAGCAGATCAGAGGCAAGTTAATGATCACTTCTCTTTTTTCCCTTTGATTTTCTGAGAAGGCCTTGATTTCTTCAAAAATAGTTCAGTAATTTTGATCGGAGGAAACCTGCAACCATATCGTCAGGTGGAAAAGTTTAATGGTTGATGATCACATCTCTTTTTGCCGTTTCAATTTCTGAGATAATCATATGTTGGGAGAACTCAGTGGAAAGAAGTAAGGAAATGCCGGTGGCTTCAGAAAATGAAATCGAGTTACAACTATGTATCGATGTAGCTTCTCCTTCCTTGATGTCAGTAGTTTTGCCACGGGGTGGCTTCAGAAAATGAAATCGAGTTACAGGTATGTATCGATGTAGCTTCTCCTTCCTTAATGTCAGTAGTTTTACCACTGGGTGACTTCAGAAAATGAAATCGAGTTACATGTATGTATCGATGTAGCTTCTCCTTCCTTGATGTCAGTAGTTTTGCCACAGCTCCTTGTATCTGCTGGTTTCAATTAATTCATTTTTGCTCTGGTTTGAACTAATTCATTTCTGGATTAATAAAAGATTTACTCTGGCCTTTTAGTCATTTAATAATATTATGTGTTATTCTTATTGTTAGCTTAATCCATCTACCTCTCTTTTTAGGAATTAATCTGGTCTTATTATTTAGCTATTTAATTAATATTTCTTTAATTTGTGGAGGTTTAATGTGATTATCGCTGATTTCAATGAATCCATCTCGCCTGACGAAATTTATGGATTTCCTTTAAATCTAAACCCACTTGTATTATGGATCTCTTTTAAATGTAAACCCACCTGTATTATGGATATCGAGTTACTGATCTCTTTTAAATTGAAAGGGCTCGCTTCATACAATCTCGAATGAATCACTATTATGATTTGTTGAGGTTGGCTTGCGCGGCAACGCCATCCTCAGGTTCTTGACGGCAAATTTTTGGGTTTATTTGATACTCCGTCTATTGACGGGAATAACATGGAGTGGCGTAGGTTTATCGTCCCTTGTTTTGGCGACGAAGCCCGTGGGTCTCTCGAGAAGAGGCTAATAGGAATGTCGACCTTCAGGCTTCTACTTCTATTCCTTCTGCATAGGGTTGCTCTCTGCTCTTGCCTACTTTTCTGACAGTTGGTGACTTCTCTACATTGTCACTTCCACTCCCTCTGCCTTATATTGCCCCTTCGTTGCCTAATTCCTGGGTGTAATCTTATACCATGTTCCCCGCCCCGCCAAATATTCTCACCAGGCTACACGCTACCTTCAAGCCACGAGCACCCAGGATTCCATTGGATTTGAACCCGACGAGCACCCATGTCAAACTTGCCAACAGACAAGACAGTCCGCTTATGCCATCAGAAAATAGATAGAGTATCTAATAAACCCAGAAATTAGGCAAATTACCGTCAAAAACTTTTCCCAATATATCAAAATCTTTTCCTGGTTGACCATTTATGGAAATTACTGTATGCTAATAAACAACGAGTCATGTCTATAACATATTTGGTCGTATAGGCGCTTATTCAACTATGGTCATGAAAACAATTTCAGCACACCTAATTTTCCTTCAAATATATTTTTAAATTTTTGAAATTGAAGTCTCATGCTTTTGTGCTTATAGAATTTCCTTGTTGCTGCTGTTGTAATAGGTTTTTTATTTTTTTTTGTTTGAATTGGACATGGATTTTTTTTAAAACTAGAAGTGCATAAGCTTTTTTCTCACCTCTAATTCCGTTGCTTATATATATTGTTTTAATTTATTTCACCCTATGTCTTTTTCAGTAATTTAGGCCAGCCATAATTTGTTATGATTGCATTTCCATGATGAAAATATCTAGAATATCCTATAAAATTTATATTTTTTTATTTTTTATTATAAGTATTTATTTATATAGTTTTATTTACGAAAATAAGAAATAAGAATTTTTGTTTTTCTTAATTAATATAGAAAGTTTTTTATATATATTACTTTGTTTTTAGTAAAAAGTCATCATTTTTAGAAAAAAATTAAAAAAATTGTGTGCTTTATTAAAGTAAATAGTCTTTTTATAATTTCTTAAACATTCATATATTTTATATGATTCTTCTTAGTTTTTATATATTTTAATAATGTAATATATGGATTTTATATTAGTGATTTAATCTTTTAAAGTGTTTATTTATTTTTATAAATTTATTGTTTAATTACATAATTGAATATATATATGTTTTTATTTTATGTTGAAAATTTATTTTGTTATAGAATTTATATTATGTTTTCATTCAAACATTTATATGTAAAATATTTTTTCAATAAACATCAATATGTATTTTGTAACTTTCATAATAAATCCATTACTTCTATTCACTACTTTTTATGTGAAGTTTTTTCACTTTCATGTGGGATGTATATTTATAATATATATTGAGTTTTAGGGTGTAGTTTTGGATAGTTTACTCTAGGTTAGGCTACAGTGGTGTAGGATAGGCAAGACTAGGACAAGGCTAGTAAGCTAGGTTAAGCTAGGCTAGGCTAGGTTAGGCCAAGCTAGTTTAAGATAGGCTAAGCTAGTTTAGGCCACACTAGGCTAGGCCAGTTTAAGTTAGACTAGGCTAGGTTGGGCTAAGATAGGATAGGCTAGGCTAAGCTAGGCTATCTTAGGTTAGGCTCAAGTAGTTTAGTCTAGATTAGGCATGTGTTAGGCTAGGTTGGATAATCTAGTTTAAGATAGGTTAAGGCAGAATAGGCTAGACTACAGTAGGGTAGGGTAAGATAGGCTAACGTAGGCTAGGATACAATAGGCTAGGGTAGGCTAGGGTAGCCTAGAATAGGGTAGGCTAGGATAAGGTAGGCTAGGCTACGGTGGGATAGGCTTGGCTTAGGTAGCCTAGGCTACGATTAGGATAGGGTATGCTAGGGTAGGCTATGGTAGGCTAGGTTGGTTAGGGTAGGCTAGCTATGGTAGGGTAGGGTAAGGTAGGCTAGCTAGGGTAGGTTAGGTTAGGCTAGGCTAAGTTAGGTAGCTTAGGCTAGGGTAGGGTAAGGTAGGATAAGCTAGGCTGGATAGGGTAGGCTAGGCTATGGTAGGCTAGGCTAAAATGGCTTGTCTAGGCTAGGTAGGCTTGGCTAGGCTAGGTGGGCTTGGCTAGGCTACATTAGGCTAAGTAGAGTAGGCTAGGATAGGCTAGTGCAGGGTAGGTAGGCTTCGCTAGGCTAGGTGGGCTTCGCTACGCTAGGGTATGGTAGCATAGCCTACGTAGGTTAGGGTAGGCTAGCTTAGCATAGGCTAGGTTGGGTAAGATAGGGCAGGTTAAGCTATGGTAGGGTAGGGTAGGCTAGGCTAGGTTTGAGTAAGCTAGGCTTGGCTAGACTAGGCTCGGCTAGGTAAGTTAGGGTAGGCTAGTGTAGGGTAGGGTAGGGTAGGGTAGGGTAGGTAGGCTACAATAGGCTAGGGTAGGTAGGTTGGGCTAGGGTAGGCTAGGCTAGTGTAGTCTATGTAGGGTACGGTAGGGTAGTGTAGGACAAGGTATAGTAGGCTAGGCTAGGCTAGGATAGGTTACGCTAGGCTAGGCTATGGTAAGGTAGGATAGGCTAGGGTATGCTAGTTACGATAAGCTTGGGTAGGTTAGGATAGCGAGGCTACGCTAGGCTTAGGTAGGTTAGGATAGAGTAGGCTAGGCTAGGGTAGAATAGGCTAACATAGGCTAGGGTAGGCAAGGGTAGGCTAGGATAAGCTAGCGTAGGTTAGGCTAGGGTAGGCTAGGTTATGGTAGTCTACGCTAGGCTAGGATGGGATAGGCTTGTCTTAGGTAGGCTAGGCTAGGCTTAGGATAATGTATGCTAGAGTAGGTTGGGTTATGCTAGGGTAGGCTAGGTGGGCTAGCCTACGATAGGTTATGCTATGCTAGGTAGGGTAGGGTAGGATAGTGTAGGCTAGGTAGGCTAGGGTAGGGTAGGGTAGGCCATGGTAGGTTAGGCTAGGGTAGGCTAGGGTAGGCTAAACTAGACTTCGATAGTGTAGGGTAGCGTAGCATAGGGTACGTTGGCTAGGTTAAGCTTGGGTAGGGTAGGATAGGCAAGGCTAGGCTAGGTTTATGTAGGTTATGATATGCTAGGATATGTTAGGCTAGGCTAGGCTAAGCTAAGCTAAGCTAGGTTATGGTAGGATAGGTTAGACAAGGGTAGGGTAGACTAAGCTAGGGTAGGTAGGCTTGGCTGGGCTAGGTGGACTTGGCTAGGCTAGGGTATGGTAGCGTAGGCTAGGTAGGTTAGGGTAGGCTAGCTTAGGCTAGGCTAGGTTGGGTAAGATAGGGCAGGTTAGGCTATGCTAGGGTAGGGTAGGGTAGGCTAGGGTAGAGTAAGCTAGGCTTGGCTAGACTAGGCTAGGCTACACTAGGCTCAGTTGTAAGTCAGGGTAGGCTATTGTAGTCTATGTAGGGTACGGTAGGGTAGGGTAGGACAAGGTATGGTAGGGTAGGCTAAGCTAGGATAGGCTAGGCTAGGCTAGGCTATGGTAAGGTAGGATAGGCTAGGGTATGCTAGTTAGGATAAGCTTGGGTAGGTTAGGATAGGCGAGGCTATGCTAGGCTTAGGTAGGTTAGGATAGAGTAGGCTAGGATATGTTAGGCTAGGTTAGGGTAGAATAGGCTAGGCTAGGCTAGAGTATGCTAGGCTAGGGTAAAATAGGCTAACGTAGGCTAGGGTAGGCAAGGGTAAGCTAGGCTAAGCTAGCATAGGTTAGGCTAGTGTAGGCTAGGTTATGGTATGCTAGGTGTTACGCAGTAATTTGTCACCGTTGGTCACCGTCCTTGTTACCCCCGTTGTCACACATTGGAGGACACATTTACGGACCTCTGACCAGTGACACAACTTGAAAACACTTGCATTGAGGTCTCCTAATTATGAACTTCAATATCCCTGAAGACACCCTTTGAAGATTAACCTTGGAAAATGCCCTTTTTCCATTAGCGCGGGTCCACAGTGTCTAACCCGTGCCAATGGCTCAGTTCCTACAAAGAGGGTGCGCCCATAGACGCGCTGTCACAGAACAAAGCCCGTGCCACACAAAATTAGTCATGATTTTTGGCCAACACGCACTGAAGTGTTTTTTCCTCCATTACCTATGCAGTCCTCTGAGGAAAAATCCCATGGATATGATCGAGTGTCGTCTTTTTCATCCATGACAACTCAGTCCAAAGGCTATTATGGGACAATACCAAATCTTCAGTAAATGTCCGGATACGATGAATACTTTCTCCTCTTCAGTCTATAAATCACTGTCATCCTGCATTGAACCAGCAAGTGTTGGAATGCTAGAGTCAGAGTGTTGAAGTTTTGAGCTAAAGTAAGCTGAGATTATGTTAGATTGATAGTAAGAGCTGAGAGAGAAGTTATGCTGCTGAAATTTTGAGAGAAAGAAGTGACTTTGCAAGACATGCCTAACTGCTGACCCAGTTGGAGGAGATTTGCAGCGTCAAGCCTTAACTGGTTGTAATTATTCTCTTATTTTATTAAATAATGAACGACTGTTATTATAGTTCCACTCATGTATTCTTCTGGTAATATTTGAGTTATATCCTACTTGACTGATATATAATTGTATGATATTGGATTTTACGCTTGTTGTGGATTGTTCTTTATTTGTGCAGGTGTCCATGCGTGGAACGCAAGGATAGTGACCAGCCAAAGCTAGAGGACAGGAGCGACATTTCTTCCACGACAAATAGCGTTGGATTCCAGGTAGGCCTTCATGACCAACCTTTTGATTATGCAATTAGGAGCTTGCATGCAGCATGTTTGATTGTTGCTAGACCCCTATCGGGCTAGTGGGATCGCCTCTGTCCGCAGAGGGGATTTACCGAACACAACAATTTGGCGACTCCACTGGGGAGTCGATTGTTGTTTGTGTTTGTATTGTCTGATTTGTAAGTTGTGGACGGAGTCTGAAGAGCGGCCAGGCAGCCTTCGAAACACTTCTGCTATGCAGAAGTGAAGTAGATCAACGCCACTTCAGTCAATCTCCGGGTTGATTTACAAACTGGACAATATCAATATTGCTTCGCATGTCATTTCTCTTTCATTGATTTGCCTGAATAACTCTCTTGGTTAGTTTTCTTGCTATCTTTTTACTTGCCAGCTCTGTCTACATACCAGAAGCCAAGCCTGAGACCACTCTGTCTTTTTTTTGCCTGGCATTTTCCGCCAGCGCACTTTTTCCTTACACAGTCGCGCTGGTCGGCACATGTTGCTCTATGAAAACTCGCACCAATCTCTATTTAGCGCGGGTTGCAGGCATACAGTCGCGCCACACTGCTTAAGTTTTTAAATAAACTTGTTTGCCAGTCTCTTAAAGTTGGATTTGTCTCTCTCTATTTTTACACTTTCTAGGAGTCTGTTGGATTGATAATTGGCTGATGGTTTTTCATCCTTCAGTTGTTGGCCATTGTCTACCGATGTTACATCTTGACCTTGTGGTTTTGTGTTATCGAGCCTCCTGTTGGATTGATGATCTACAAATCCGGTCTTTTATCGATTGATTTCCATATTCTCCTGGTGGTTATATGAGTTTTACACTTCATACTGCAAATATCTCGCTTTTAGCTCACTTATTTTGCCTGATTTCGTTGTGACTTAGCTGACATAGTTACTTAAAAATCTTGGCTTTCCTTTGCTTTGTTGGGTTATTATTTTTGTTTCAAACTGGCTATAGATTCTTTGGAAGCAACTATCTGATGGTGAATATCTCTTGAAACGCTTTAAGTGCATTATCATATTATTTAAAAAAAAAAAGAAAAGAAAAAGATTTTTGTTTTTCATCAATTAGGCATGTTATGTTAGTTTTTTGCTTTTAAAAGAAGAAAAAGAGAAAAGATTTTTCCTTTCTTGTTGATTAGCTGCATTAGAAATTTTGGACTTCGTTTTGTTTGCATGAACCTCTTAACTCTTCTGTAGCTAGATTTCATCCAAACAAAACGAATACAGTTCTTGCATGTAGTGGCATTTAGGACATTTCGAGAGATTACATTCGCTAAGGCCAGAAACAGAAACTTAATTGAAGATCAACAATAAAATTGATTCAATGAACCTAACAACGAATTGGAATCTAACGCTCACATTCTAGAGGTCTAGGCTAGAGACGTGTTCTGGCGTCGTTAAGCCTGGTAGTTTATCGTCGAGTGGTTGGGTGATTCCTCCACGGTGAAACGGTAAGTGCCAGTACGGACTGTGCTCCCACGTACCGTCGAGTATAAATTGGGAGACCCCTATAAGATTGCAACCTTTGATCCATAGGAAGCCGAGTCTGCCGCCCTACGAACCGTAATGCACTGAACACAGCATTCGGGAAGATTGACTGCAGTACGGAAAGTCCTTGGTGATCTTCTGATCGCTAAGGTGTATAAGCAGTTTTACGGTTTGTTTGGCACACCCTTTACCTAGATTTCCAAAGTAGTCAGCTTTTGATCCTTTTCAGACTGTCTAACAGAAAAGGTGTAAGTGAGCAGCTTGTCACTTCGTGCTCATTAAACAATCGAAGGAGACTAGAGTTAGCTTTTCGTCCTTTTCTTGACTCTTTAAAGATGAAAAGGTAAAGTCAAGTGTCTTAATAATTTATCTGGCCACGTTCACATTACCCATTTAGATCTTGAGTGCGCTAGTTTGAGTAGGACTTCGTCTTTACATGGCAAATTTCCCGAGATTCATCAACTTAAGTCCCCCACCTGATGGGGATGCTGGTCATTTCCCTGCTCTTGGAAATGCTGGTGTCCTTTATATGGCAACACTAACTCTCCCAGGGTTAACTGTCGAGTTACCAGTCTGGCTATTTTCAAACTCTGTGGTCCCTTCTATGTCGGTTGATACTACATCAGTCCCTTCGCCTGCTCAACAGCCAGTTGAACCAAAGGTGGACCCCACCCCTTCGACACCTACTTCAACGCCTCCTTCTTCGCCTGGTGGAAGTACCCAGGTAGCTAACAAGAAGAAGAATAAGTCAAAGAAGAAGAAGTCAAACAAGGGAACGGTCACAAACACAAAGAAGACTACAAGCACAACTGTTGTTCCACCACAGACAACGGAAGACGGAATCCTTCCTACCCCACCACCCAAGGTCAAGTTCCCATGCAGACTATGCAAGGAAAACCACCTCCTTCGAGATTGTCCTGGCATTCCCAGGGTCTTGAGGATATGGGCTCATGATCCAGCCCGTCCATCATCGTCCACTGTCCCTCACAGCGATGATACCCCTGTAGTTGGGAATACGAAAGGCAGAGGGAAGATTCGACTCCCTTGCAAACTTTGTGAAGGTCATCACTTCCTTCACCTTTGTCCACTCATGGACAAAGCCTCCTCTGTGTTGGAAAGTCTTGCAGATCCTCCACCCCAACTCCCCGCTGGATATCAGCGTCTTTCTGCCTCCGCAGATTGTCCCTCTACTGACGACAAGGTTGGTTTACATACCTCTCTTGTTCAGTCTCCTCTTCCTCCACCTGGCTCCACCCAGCCTATTCCCGATCAACCATTGGTCGGCGATCGTGTCAGTTCGAGTTTACCACCAGTTGACCAACCTGTTCTCGACGACAGTCATAAACAGGTTCTTCATGTCTCATCAAATTCTCCTGAGTCTAACAACGATCCTCTTATCCTTATTAACTCAGAGGGTCCTTCTTCGGCTCCGTTCGAGCATGGGGGCAATCATAAGATTCCCCCACCAAGTAATTCAGTCGTTTCTTTCGACTGGAGTCACTTGACTACTTTCCGCCTTCCATCCCATGTGCCTTTCCAGATTACAGTACATGCCTCTGACATGGCAGTACCTGGCACTGTATTGGATGAAGGTGCATCGGTCAGTCTTATGTCGTACACTACTTGGCAAGCTTTAGGTTCTCCGCAGCTCAGGTCGGTTACGCAAAATCTGTTGGCTTTTGACGGAAGAGCATGTCAATCTTTAGGAATCCTCCCACAGCTACCTATTACTTTGGGCGGCAAAACCATCTATATAGACGTAATGGTTATCCAACATGCTCTTGGAAACAATTTTCTCCTTGGTCGTGATTACATTTATGCCATGGGGGCTATCGTTTCTTCGCTTTTCCGCGTAATCTGCTTTCCACACAACGGACAGATTGTCACTATTGACCAGTTGTCATTTCTTAGCCCCCCTCTGCCGTTGTCACCTCCTCCCGGTTCTCCTCCGTCAGTTGCCTCTGCCTCCTCGCAGGTCAACTATGTGAGTACCTTTCCCCCGCCTCTCCCTAGCACTACCCACATGGTCAACGGTGCTTTGGGGGCATTAGATTCCAATCTACATGGATTTGATCTCCCATCGGGAGCGCCACTTCTGGAAGCCCCGGCTTCCTCTTTTCTATGATAAAAACTGGTCGGAGCATAGTTTTTCCTATATCAAGCTCCTCCAAAAATGAAATAAGGAATATCGAGGATGGTTTTGATCCTGTGGCAACCTCGTTAAAAAATGAAACATGATCGGTCGGAGCATAGTTCATCATCCTATGTCAAGCTCCTTAAAAAATGAACGGTCCAGTCGAAGAAGAAGCAAAACCTGTTTGTGCATCAGAATTTGCTTTCAATTGTTGACTGAGGAGAGGTTGTCGAATACACGGCCGAATGGATTTGTCGAGCATAGTTCCTGATCTTGTGTCAAGCTCGTTAAACAATGAAACAAGTGTCGAGCATAGTTCCTGATCTTGTGTCAAGCTCGTTAAACCATGAAACAAGTATCGAGGATAGTTTTCTTAATGTCTCAACCTCGTTAAACAATGAAACTGTCTATTTCGAGGATAGTTCATATCCATTATGTCAACCTCGTTAAAACAATGAACCGGGTGTTCGTGTTTTTCGAACACATAACTGTTTACTCAACCTTCAACCCATTTTCAATAGATTGAAGCTTGGGGGGCATATACCTCGGATTGATACATCACTTTGATACACGATGTTCGGGGGCACGCTCGTTTCACTTCCCATCAAACATAGTTTGCATGTATGCCACGTGCTTTTAAGCTTGTATAAAAAATAAAATCTTGTATAAAAAATAAAATCTTGTATAAAGAATAAAATATGTGTGTGTACATACGTTCCAATGGGTCGTTTGTTATGCACTAGATACATTAGATTACATATGTGTCCAACAGTCGCATAACATATAAACCACATAATCACATGTACGAGATCCATCTAGGAATAAAACATAAGAATATAAACATACAAAAAACACATGGGTCACATGTTATGCAACTGATACATTTGCATAACATAATTGAAACATCATCATATGTACAAGATCCATCCAAAAAATCC
>APFE031394031.1:48321-79822 GCA_000404065.3 Pinus taeda | reverse complement strand
TGAGGAAGATGGAAGGGGGCATCATTCGGAGGTTCTGTCTTCATTCTCTTGGGAGAGTAATGAGAATTAGGAATACTGGCAGTAGTCGTTGATTGAGGGCTCGGGGGTGGCCAGTTGTGGCAGAATCCTGCACAATTGAGCCTAAGGTTCGGAGGAGAGTCGTCCCCAAAACCATGTTGCGGTAAGCCTACTTCATGCACAGGTAAGCTCAGGTAAGCACTCTTCATTGTTTAAATTTAATGTTAATAAGTTAATTAGATGTTGATTTTGGGTTGTTACAGTCCGCTGGACAGATTTTGGGAGGAAAAACCATGATAAAATGTCATGCTAATGAAGTTATGGTACTAGTGGTATCCTTCGCTATGCAATGGAGCAAGGGGGTTTCAATTCAATTGGGTGAAGTACCTATGCCAATAACTCTTCGAAGATTTCTATGAAGCGCAGGAAGAAGGAAAAGTATTCCACTACACATGGTTGTTATTTTTTATCGTGTTGATATCTTGGAGGACGCCGAAGGATTCATAGTTGTGCAAGGTTGCCAAATTTACCTCATTGTGGGCAACAAAGGACCCTACCCATGTCATTGAAAATAAGATGTTCCGAGTAATGTTTGAGATGGATTTGTAAATGGTGATTAACCAAAGGCCAAGATTGTCACCAATTTTGTTGACGAAATATCGACACATTGTTGATTTTAAGGTCGACTTCCACCATGTATACATTTGCACGAGGCACAATTTGACGAAGAAATGGATGGCATTGCCATTTCTAGTCATAGAAGATGATATCACACAGCTATTCCCTCAGTGGATGACTGACAGGCTTGTTCCAAAAGATATTATAGAAGGTATCATAGGGAATAGTGAAGAAGGCACAGTAGGGACTAGTAAAGCAGCACAGAAGGAAAAGAAAACAATGACCATCAACCTAGAAAACAATACTGCACAGGAACCAGAGCACAAGCAAGAACAAAAGAATCATACAGAAGAACTTGTTCAGGATACCGAAGACCCCTATGTAGACCTAAAGGACGTTGATTCTCCCTTTATTGTCAAACGATGACAAAATTCAAGTGGGGGAGGTGTCAAACATAAGAAGCACAAATCCAATAAGTCCACTAGTGTGGAGGCCATGGTCCTCACTAAGGGGGATCTTGATGAAATTGGAGATATTGTCAGGTCTGTGACGGAAGATATATGGGACCATATTGAAGAATAGTACCAGTCCATTTTGACTAAGGTCCAGGAGGGCCTCAAAGATTTGCAAGGTCAAGCGAGTCAGGATCAAACGAGATTGGTTCAACTGAGCGAGAAACAAACGACATCAGATAGTGTTCAGTCAGTACTCACTTCAAAGCTTTGCATTGTACCCCTAAGTGATGGATCATTACACTTGAATGATGCCACAAAAAAGGAGGGAGCCCAGCTGCCTAAGAATGTGAGTATTAACCTCGCAGAGTGCCCCCTATACACAACGCATGAGCTACACTAGGGTGTAGCAGATGAGCTTAAGGTGTGGGAGAAACAAGCTCTCATGGTGATCAAGGATGCCCAGATCACCAGTCAACATATATGTGATGAAAAGCACAAATATATCCAGGATCATGATGAGGCAGCTGCAAGAAGGGCCCAACTGGAGCAGACCATTTCCAGAGTATACAACGAGCTTCCCAAGTTCCAAATTCAATCTAAGGCCACTTCTGAAGAAAAAGTGCAGTAGTTGGAAAATGCATTTCGAGAATCAAAGGTGGAGGTGGATAAAGTTCGCTTTGATCTACAGATGCAAATTACTGAGCTTCAATTGAAGTTGCATCCCACCATGCCACCATAGATCCGAGACCAGTGTGAGGCTACCATCAGAACGGATAGGAAAAAGGTTGACATTACAGTCCAGGATTGTAGCTAGTTTTTTGAAGAGACTCTAGAAATGTGGGCCTCACTGCAAGAGGACCCACAGTTGAAAAGGATTGAAGTCGCCATCCTAGATAAGCAATTGTAGTATGACGAGATAAAGGCAATGACACAGACCTTAACCCATGTGCAACGATTCATCCAGTTGAAAGAGGGCCCATCCCTACAATGACAGATCGAGGAGCTACAAAAGAAGATTATCGCTATATGGATGCATCAGTGGCAAGAAGAAGTAGGGCAGCTCTCACAAACTATGGAAGGCACACTCAAGTGTATGCAACAAATGCATCGAACCATTGGCCTAGTAGCAGAAGGACTGACTACGGAAAAATTGGTCGTCGAAGTTCGATAGATAGTAGTATAATCCATGGAAGCGCTTCACCTAGGGAAGTCTTCGTTTAGCAGCTTGAAAGCAAACATCCAAAGCGTACCGATGGAGTGACTCGAGGATGAGTCATAGTTTTGTGTTGGGGGCCTATTGGGATGGGGCCCCTTGGGTCAAATTTTGATAAAATATTTTAAAGTCTTTGCATTTTAAGGAGCAGAGCATGAGTAGCATAGGTCACTAGGAGTCAAGGGGCTTAGGAAGGGCAAAGCCCCTTATTTTTTGTATTGTTTTGAGATCCACAAATGGTTTGCAGGCCATGGTATTGTAATAGAAATGAGTATATAAAAGGGTGTCTTAGCGAGTCTAAAAATAACTTAATGAATAAAATGGGATTTTGACATGTTTTGATTCTGTATGATCTTTCCGTGTTTTGGGGAAGGGGAAGGCTCATGCAGCTGAGTGTGCGAAGACCTTGGTAAGTCTGTAGCTGACTGCACAAGCCCCTGCAGTTGTGTGCGTAGGGATAGGAAATTTTATATAAGGAAGATCTGAAGTAATAAAGGATATTTGAAGCAATTTTGTGTATATTTTTATATACTTGTGTATTTTTTGTGCTTACACACAATCGAATGACATTTATTTGTATTTTGTCTTAAGTACCCCATGAAGATCTGGATCTACTATTATATGTTACTTTATGCATGATTAGACATTTGCACGAGGTCTCTAGCTCTATTTAACTGAAAATCACTTTAAGTTCATAAATTTCATGAATAGGGTTCACGAAGGTAAGATCAGGCTTTAAACTGAAGAAATGCCTTAACCCCACATCACATAGCCTTCTGGATGCAGAAGCCTGGTTCTAGCATCCCGCAATACTGCCTCGGGTGATACTACAACCTATGCTACGCAGGTTGTTGCTGAAAGGGTTGACAATGTAGGGTTTTGTTGGTTAACACAACTAACTCTGAACCTGGGTCCAAGCCCCCTCAAGCCAACACACACTTCCAAATAATGAAGGATTACCTCTCAAGACTTGAGAGTATGATTTTGCACTCCAAGTCTAAATTGGTTCACTTTGAAACCAAAAATTGTCTAAGTGTGGATAATAGAACAAGGGACAGACACAATGAGCTTAGGCATAGAATCATGTACGACACATATCAACTCCTCAATACGACTTATAAAGACCTATAAAATGATTAATAGACATCAAAATGCCAGGTTGTAAACACTCCCCAAGCGCAATGGACAAAATGTGCGCAATTGCGACCAAAAGCGTCATTTCTCAACAAGCAAAGGTGTCATGACCATGAAATGCACTAAAGATATTCTAATCAATGAAAAGACACTTGAGAATGATCAAGAACACTAGCAAAACATAAAATGAATTGATATGACACTTAACAACCAACACCACACTTGTTGTGACAGTTAAGTAGGCTCCAAAAATTTAAATGTAGTGAAATTTTGGAGGGTGTTATAGTAGCAACAACACTTGGCAACACACTAGGTGAAATTCAACTTCTCTCTTTAGCAACAGCGTTTCAGTCAAACAGCCAGTTCTTTAGGAAATATTGATTCATCAACTAGATTTCCTTGGCCTCCCCCATCGATCTGGTTGTATACATAGAACCTCACTTCGCTTTCACGTGGTCCCAACACACAAAAGATATGCCATATCACAATTGTTACAATCTAGGAAAGGGTAATGTGCGTGGTGAGTTTAAGATATTTAGAGTATGAGTTTCATCTCTAGTATTTCTACGCTGCCAGCAGGCCTAGATAATACCTCGGTGGAGTCATTTTTGGAGCACAAACATTGCTTTGTTACCAGTAGGCCTGGACAATACCCCGATGAAGTTGCTTGCTTCATCTCCTTGTGCAGGAAGCCTTTCTCTTCATTCACCCTTTATTTATTTATTTAATAGGACTATGCTTCGACACTTATTATTTTCAATGCGCGGAAGAGGTATCTTTATTTACTGAGAGTAGAGGAGGTTTCCCCTTCAAAGAAGTATTTATATAACCTCTGATATTGGTTTTCTCACTTTAGGTTTTCCCCTTGTCCTTCTCTATTATATTAGATAAGAAAGTAACACACCAAATAGATATGCACCAAGCTAAGGAATTTGGATACTATAATAGATGTGGATCTAATAGGTTCCATCAAGGTTTTCCTTTTGGATGTATTGTATTTTCCATCCAGACTTAGCTCAACCTATGGCATCTTCCCAAACAAAGAAGAAGAATAATAGATAGTCAAGTGTTGTGGTTGTCACATTTTCTCTTTATTTCACCACAAAGCCTTTCTAAGCCATGCACTTTTCACACAAGGTATTATTTATATACAATGAACAAACCAAAAAGAAATACAAGAACCAAATTTACAAGACACATGTATAACTAACACAGATGAAATGGAAAAAAAATAAAAGAAATATTGAACAGGAAACTCAACTTAGAGCTTCCATTGAAAATAACATTTCAAATCTTGACCATTCATGGGAAGAGGATAAGTCCTCCCATCTAAGGATTTCAACTTGAAAGTATTAAGACCAAGCTTTTCTCTATGGTAAAAGGGCCAATCCATAGAGGTTGGAACTTCGTGTGTTTTTTTTTTTTCGCTTTGTGGGCTTTGTCCCACTTCAATACTAAGTCACCCACATCAAAACTCTTAGCCCCTACAAATTTCTTATCAAACTTACACTTGATATAGTTTTTATGGACGACAAATCTTTATTTTGCTTTGAGCCTTTCTTCCTCAAGTTTGATCAAAGTGTTTATCCTACTTTGAACTAGAAGGCAAGGTCTCCCTTGGTACTCTTAGGAGAGTTGCAAGACTGGGAGATATGGGTTCGAAGGCAAGATAACTTCTTTGCCACAGACCAGAATGTACGGTGAGGTTTTGAGGGAAGGCTTAGGATTTAAACAGCCAGCCCATAGTGCATTCATCAAAGCATTGTGCCAGTTCCCTTGCTCAGAGAAAATGGTTCTCTTGATTATGTGGATGAGATTTTTTTTTTCAATTTAACTAAACCATTTCCCTACGGGTAATAGTTAGAAGCATTCTTTAATAAAATAAAATTTTCTAATACGAATTCATAAAGTTTCAATGAAGAAAAATAAGTCACATTATCAAAGATAAGAGACATAGGAATGCCAAACCTAGTTATAATATTCTACTTCAAGAATTCGATGATTTCCTAGTCATTAACTTGTCTTAAAGGAATTGCTTCTTTCCACCAAGTAAAATAATTTGTCATTGTTAGAATATATTGGTGTTTTTTCGATGAATGTGGAAAGATTTCTCTGATAACATCCAGTCCCCATTGTTGGAAAGTTTCCTCAACTACTACCTGTAGTAATGTGGTGGCTGACTTCTAATCTCAACTGACACTTCTCTGACACAATGGGAACTTGTGAACATTAGCATGAACATATTTGAATAAGGTGGGTCAATAATAACTGGCCCTCATTACTTTATGCACAATTGTGTCAATCACATAGTGACCACCTGTCAGTCCATCGTGTAGATATATTAGTACCTTATCTATGCCTTGAGGCTCAAGGCATCTTAATAATACATCATTGTGATGATTTCTGAAAAGAACCCCATGAATAAGCCAATAAAATATATCTTTAAGGAGAATTTCCCTCTTTTGTTTGTTCGACAAATGTGTGGGCAAGTTGTCGTGCGCTAAGAATTTCCATATGTTTGAATACCATGGCACCGTAGGTTTAGCTTAAGGAACTTTTCCAACATTATATATCTTTATTTCCTTCTCCCAACCTAAAACATCTTGCTCGGGAGAATCTCTCACTTCAGCTGCAAGTTGAGAAAGTATTCCATGGCCACCTCTCCCTCTAAAAAGAATTTCTTCTTTGCATTTTGGTTATTTCCCTTGTCTTCCTTTCTCCAAGGAACTCCTGCAGGAAGTGTGGTTATTATGCCTATGATTTCAGGCGTGAGCTCTATGGAGAGGCCTGTCACCACAACAGTGGCATGGGTCCTAGTCAGTGGAATGAGGGAGAGAGAAAAATATCTGGCTACTTCTTCATCATACCCCTTCAATTTCTCAAAGAAACCCATCCAATTATGCGTTGTGAATATTTACAACACAAGAGGGTGTTGATGAATCCTTACGGTGTTGATGGGATCCCTTTTATTAAACCCCCCTGTCATTTTGTCTGATGTATGGAGGAGTATATATGACTGATACAAAATTTCAATGGAGGAAATTTAGCTGAAATTTTTGTGGATATAATTCCCTTATACTGCAATCAATTTCAACAAACTAGAAGAAGTTTTTGTTCCTTTCACTTGGAAAAATGGGAGGAAATGTAGAGGCTACCTCCTTACAATGCTTGATGTAGCCAACTCCTGTTTTTCTCCCTCTAAAATTGCTCACTCCCAATCATGTAGACTGCATGACTGTATCTTGTAGGATTCCTGTGGGATCCTGTAGGTGGTCTTGTGCAGGAAAAAATGAAATTTTCCTCTCCTGTAGGATGCTTGAGGGTTGAGAGAAACTTTGCTAGTGTGAGCCTCGAGAATGTGAATGCATCTATGTATGGGGATCAATGTTTATTTCCTCTTATGGTCGATTTTAGTGAGGTGGTGTGCTAAAACTGAGGTACGAATATCTACTTTTGGACCGTTGGTCCAACTAGCACATCATCATTCTCCTCTCCTCATAATCAACTCCCACTTCGGGCATCCGTAGCTTAAATGCTTTCAACCTCATGCTCCTTTTCTTTGACTTAACTGTTGCCACGTGTGTGAGGACTAATTGTTTTGTCCCCGTTGACTAAATGAAGTTTGCCAAGTTAACTAGCCACATTTCACTTATAAACCAACTCGTTCACAACTTTTACATCTTTTGATCACATTATGCTAATGAGAGAGTGGAAGAAAGATACTTACCTGTGGCAACGATGCCTTGATACAATTTGTTTGAAGAGATGAAGTCTTTGATGTGTGTTGGCTACATGTGCTTTTCTCCCCTTTTTTATGGTCCTTTGAGGATTGTCTTTGATGTGCAGGTACCTGGTGTTGATGATGATGATGATGATGATGATGCTAGGCTATGGAGGAGCTTCTTCTACCTTTGGATCTCCATGCTTGAAATTTGTTGGAACCTATGATTTTTGTTTTGTGGAATAGGTTGCAATAGGATTTCCTACAGGACATCATGTAGTTGCTTCTCCCTCAAAAAATTTAATCATATTGTACTGTTGGGACCTGAGGATGATCAATGTGGGTAGAGAAAAGGTTTAGGGGTTTGTGAATGATGAAAAATAACCTTCAGGTGTTGTCCCCTTGCTCTCTATCTTCATCTTTTTTCTCTGTGTTTTTTTTTTTTTGAAAAATGTAATTTTTTTGAAACTGACTTTTTTGATGAATGCAGGGATGATCATGGTGGAGAGAGGTATGGTAATGATATGGTGATGTAGAAATGTATTTTTTTGACATGGGAAAGTAATTTTCCTTGCTCTAGGGTTACTTCCTTTATGATTCCCAAGCCATTGTAATTCCTACAGGATCATCCTGTAGGTTTTTAGGGGATCCCGTAGGTTTATAGGAAATCTTGTAAAAAATACAGAACCCTTGCAAACTGATGCAAATGAGTGAAAAAAATGAAAGGAATGGCTGAATGATGAAAGATAATGAATGGAGAAATAAAAATATGAGCTAAATAGTCCCCTTTTGATTCTCCATTGTTGCTCTAATCGTCCTCCTATTGACTTGCAAACAACATTTTCATAATTTTTCTTTTCTCCTTTTTTTTTTTTTGGAAACAACTAGTCTGCCTCCAAGAGGTTTTCATCCTAGCTACTTGCCCTGGGCGCCTCAAGAGAGTTTTTCACCTAGAGATCTTTTTATTTCTCTTTTTTGGTTTTGACACCATTGGGCCGCTTCAAGAGGTTTTCAACCCAACAGTGGGACTCAGGTGCCTCATGGAGGTTTTCACTTGAGTCTCCTTATTTTTCTTTTTTCTTTTTCTCAATGACTTGATGAGGTAGGAGCTAAGACTTACTCCACCACCATCACTATTTTGTTGATATCATCAATGAACTCTTACTTTGACAATGGCTTTTTATAAACTTTCAATCTGTGCCCATTAACAAGTAAAGGAATGGCCTCTACATCTATGGTTCTGATCTGCACTAAACCATTATCATGGCATTTCTCTATCACAGAAGGCCCTAACCATCTAGTCCTTAACTTGCCCTTAAAGTCTTTATATCTGGAATCATATAAAAAATCTCAATCACCTTCTTGAAATTTCTTGTCCTTGATGTTCTTTTCATGCCAAGTATTCCTCTGAATTTGAGTTACCTCTGTGTGTAGGAGGGCCTGCATTCTAAACTCATCTAACCCATTCAACTTGAGAAATCTCTCTTTTTGTGCACTGTTGAGATCTAGATCTAGTTGGGCTTCCATTCTCGATGTATTGTACTCAAACTCAATGGATAGCAGGGCCTTTTTCCCATAGACCAACTCATAGGGTTTGAATCCATTGGTGGTCTTCTAGGTGGTATTTTAGGCCCAGGTGGCCTCAACTAGTCTATCTTCCCAATATTTTCTACTGTTGCTAACCACTTTGGTCAGAATGCCATCTAGTGCTATGTTGGTCACCTCCACTTACCCATTAGCTTGTGGGTGATAGGGAGTGGAGGTTTTATGCTTGATCTTATGCTGGCTTAACAAGTCTTCAATCATGTTGGATGTAAACTGGTTGCCTTAATCAATGACCAATTCTCTTGGGTACCCAAACTTGTAAAATACATTCTCCCTTAAGAACTCAGCCACCTTCTCCTCTGTTGTTGCCTTGATTGCCTTGGTTTCAGCCCACTTAGTCAGATAGTTACTGCACACAATGATATACTGCTTTTGCTTGGAACGAGGATCAATAGGTCCAATGAAATCCATGCCCCACTTGTAAAATGGCTGAAAAGTCACTTGAGGTTGCAGAGGCATTTCATCCTTTGGAGTAGGCTTTCCCATCCTTTGGCATAGATCACACTAACTAGTATATATTCTCACATCTTGATGAAGAGTGGGCCAATAATAACCAACTTGTAACACCTTGAATGATGTCCTCTTTGCTGTAAAGTGACCTCCACAAGGCCAATCATGATAGGTCAGAAGGATGTCAAAGACTTACTCCTCCTTGACACATCTTCTCAAAATTTGATCTGGGCCTAGTTTGAAGAGGTTGCCTGCAATCTAAGTAAATGGGAACTTTTCCTCACAATATTGCTTTTCTCTTTGGAGGACAAATTCGGCGGGAACTGTGCAGATACCAAATAGTTTGTTATGTCACCAAACCATGGAGAGAGAACTGAAATGGTGAATAAGTGTTCATCCGGTAACTGATCATCAACCATCCCTTCCTCACCTGTAGGAAACGTTAAGTTGGACAAAAAATATGCAACAACATTTTCCTTGCCAGGCTTATCAACAATAGTTAGATCAAATTGTTGTAATAAAAGTAACCATCTAATAATCTGGGAATTCACATCAGGTTTATTCATTAAATATTTGATTGCAGCATGGTCAGTATGTACAAATGTTTGATAACCTGTAATGTAATGCCTAAATTTGTTCAATGAATGCACAACAGCCAAGAGCTTCTTTTTGGTCACTGTGCAGTTTAGTTCTGCCTTTGATAGATTCTTACTGATAAAGCAAATGGCATAAGGTATTTTTTCATCTATATGGCTTAGATTTTCTCCTATGGATTTGTGTGAGGCATCAACATGTATATGAAAAGGAAGGGCGCAATTTGGGCCTCGAAGAATCTTTGCAGTGGTCAATTTGTCCTTCAGGGTGTCTAGGGCCTCTTGACAGCTTTTTGACCATATGAACTCAAAGTCTTTGGCCAACAACCCAAATAAAGGAGAAGCTAACTTGTTGAAGTCTTTTATAAACCTTAGATAGTATCCATCTAACCCTAGGAAACTTTTGGCATCTCTCTACTTTTGTGGAGGTGGGAACCTTTGGATGTTAGCTATTTTGTTTAGGTACACCTGCAGTCCTTGCTCAAATATTGAATGACCTAGCATAGTCCCTGCAGTCATCAAGAACTCACATTTTTTGGGACTAAGAGATAGGTTCATTTCAATGAATTTTTTCAACACTTTACCTAAGTTGGACAGAGCCTCTTGGAAATCACACCCATAAGGTGTAAAATCATCCATATAAATCTCTACTACATCATGGACCAGCTCGGCAAAGATACTCAGGACTGCTCTCTGGAAAGTGGCAGGAGCATTGCATAAGCTAAAGGGGAGGACCCTATAGGCGAATTTACCCCAAGGACAAGTGAAGGTGGTTTTATCCTGGTCTTCCGGGTTGATCTGAATTTGATTGTACCCGCTAGAGAAAAAAATTTCCCTGCCAGGCCATCTAGCACTTGGTCGATGGAAGGTAGAGGGAAATGGTCCTTCTTTGTGGCTTTCTTTAACTCTCTATAATCAACACAAATCCTCCACTTACCATTTTTCTTTGGAACCAACACCAAAGGAGAGACCCACTCACTATCTGAGACGGGGTAAATGAAACCTGCATCTAGCAGCTTTTATGGTTCTTCTTTGACTATATCCTTGAGAGTGGGATTCATCCTCCTTTGGGGTTGTCAGACTGGTTTGTGCCCTTCTTTGATATAAATGTGGTGAGTACACACTGAGGGGTGCACTCCCTTCATTTCTTTGTAACTCCAAGCAAAGGCATCCAAATGTTCTTTAGCATGTTGCACAAATTTTCTTCTTGGTGAACAGAAAGATATGGGTTGATTTTCAAAGTTCTCTCAGGGCTGAATTCTATGGTTTTGACACGGATAGGGTTGGAATCGGCTAAGCATAAATCAATTTGATGGTTGTTCTGGGTTTCCTTTACTACTTCTTCTAAGGGCAACGTACTGGGAGTTGGACTTTAGAGTATGTGTTCAATCAAATCATGTTCATCCAGTTGTCCCCCTCCCACGGTTGTTTCTAAGGGATAGAATTGGAATCGGCTAAGCATAGATCAATCTGATGGTTGTTCTGGGTTTCCTTTACTACTTCTTCTAAGGGAAATGTACTGGGAGTTGGACTTTAGAGTATGTGTTCAATCAAATCATGTTCATCTGGTAGTCCCCCTCCCATAGTTGTTTCTAAGGTATAGAGTTGGGCGGAATAAATTTCATCCTCTTCCTCCTCTTCCAACCATAAAGGTAAGTCATGTTATAGAGATGGTTGAGCAAGAGGGTATAGGACTAACCACTTGGACATGTGCCCATTTTTTATAGTCATATTTCCAGCCCTGCAGCTAATGTATGCATCCACAATGGCTAACCAGGGCCTCCCAAGGATGAGAGGGTAACCAGTAAGCTTAGCCTTAGGATAGAGAACTAGGAAATCTATAGGGTATTCCCAAGAGTTAATGGATACCATCACATCCTCCACAATCCCCTCGGGGGTCATTGTGGAGCAGTCTGCAAGTTGCAGGACTGTTGTGGTCTTTCTCAATGAACCCTGGTGGTTAAGCTTGAGCATGGTGTCCTTGGTAATCACATTAATGGTAGCCCCAAGATCAATCAAAGTGTGTGGGACAATGGTGCCATTGATGTGCACATCTACTACAAGGCTTCCAGGGTCCAAATACTTTAGATAGATTACCTGCCCTAACACTAATTCGGACAGTTGTCCAATGACATTAATGCTAGGGGCATCTCTTCTTCGCCTCCATGAATGCTTGAATCACTTCTACTTGATAAACTTATTGTAAATAGGTACACATTTTATAGCTTGGAGAAGTGGAATTTTGACACATAGATTTTTCAGTTCTCCCAGAAGTTCAATCTCTTCTAGGGTAGGCTGGAGTGGTTGGGTTAATCTCTCAGGAAAGGGTGGTGGATTTACTTTAGGCATTATTTCCTCTCTTTCTTCCTCAACCTCCCTAGGTGGAGGTAGAGGTTGGTTTTCCATGAGTACTCTCCCATATCTCAAGTTGATTCCCAGAATTTCCACGGCATAAGCTAGATAGGATGTCTCTCCATTGTATATTGGTTGTGCCTGTCTATTGTTCGGGATCAGATTTGGTTGGGCATGCATCTGGGGTTGTTTCGGTGGAGCAGAGTGTAAAAGCTATGGTTGAGTAGGTGGTGAAGGAAATAAAGCTGGATAATTGTGGTATGGGGGCCTCCACCCCTAGGGGGTGCATTCCACTAAGGTTGTGGTGGAGCATATGGTTGAAATGACTGGCTAGTTGGTTGGGAATGATACTGAGGTGCAAAGGGCCAAGGAGTAGGTGTAGACCAAGATAGATGAGCAGTGGGGCCCCAAGAGGGAATGGATGTGGTCTGGTTGGGGTTGTAATATGCATGGGATGACCCTTGCATGCCCTGCTGGTATGGCCTAGGCCCATGAGGTCTCCCTTGATTTATGTAGAAGAGTTTTTCAGTTACCCCCTCAGGTCCTTGATATACATCTTTTAGTCCAAGTAGAGAAGGGCACTTCTATGTGGAGTGGTTTTCTTCACAGACTAAGCAGATTTCATCGAATTCAATGGACATTCATTCCTAGGGTGCCTCCTAGTACATCTAGGGAAGAAAATGGCTAAGGCTGACTCTGCCTCCTCCTGTTTTCTCTTAATGTGCATAGTGACCATCTGTAGGGCAAGGGTTTGTAGCATCTCACTCTTGAAATACTCCAACATGTTTCCAATTTCACCCTTGATGGATGTATTGGAAGAGGATGGACTGACCATAGGTTGACTACTCCTACCCTTTTCCCTAGCTACCCTAGAATGGGTTCTAAAGACAGTATTGATATCCTCATAGGGTAAGTGGTAGATGTCCCCTCCTGCTAACAAGTTTAAGGTATCCAGAAGATCTTCCCTTACCCCTCTAAGCAAGACTAGCTTTAGTGACTCAGGGTCAAGTGTGCACCTGGCCCTTTTGTAGCTTAGATGGAATATTTCTTCACAATCTTCTAGGAATTCATCATGCCCTAAGGTCATCCTAAAAGTTTCCTCTTTAGTGTCTTTAGACCTACAGTAGTCTCGATACTTGTTGTTGAAGGCTTGTTACATCTAAGCCCAAGTTTTGATGTTATCCCCGGGTAAACCCATGAACTAGCACAAGGTTGCATCCTTGAGAGTGGATGGGAATAGTTTCAACTTCTGCTCATCATTGGTGTAGTCATAGGTTCGGCATATGACAAAAACTCAAACAAGAAAGCGTCTAGATCTTCTATGGTAAGGCCATGGAAATGAGGAAGGGAAGAAGGGCTTATATTCTTCATCTTAGTATCCCCATTGGTTTCCCTAATGGGGAAGGGACCCTCAACTCTTTCTCTATTTCCTTCATCATTTCTATTTTCAGCATTTGGTTTAGTAAGAATGGGTTCTTCTTCTTCTTCTTCCCCTTTAGGCTCTTCAAATATCTCTGGTTGCTCACCTAAGGGTTCCCCCAATTCACAGCCACCAAAGAAGAGGAAAGGTTGGTTGTTTGAAGCAGTGGGGGTATTTGGAAAAAATTTCCCTAAGTTATCCCTATTCCTATGAGGCATGAAAAAAATGTTTTTGTTTTGTTTTGTATTTTTTTCAAACTTTGAAAGTGATTGCAAAATTGAAATTGCAAATTGAATGAAAACTAACTGATTGAATGAAAATTAACTACTTGAATGAAATTTTACTTGCAGAATGGAAAGGAAAGTAAAGAATGCAAAATGGAAAAGAAAGCAACTAAATTACTCTTACAGAAATGAAACTAATAGTAGAATGTCATAAAAAAGAAATGGAAGAAAGAAAGTAGTAATCACATATTACTCAGACACCTCCCCGACAATGACGCCAAAAAGTGATGAGCACCAGTATTGCAACAAGAATCATGCAACTCCTAGGGCTACCAACTTTACTTTATCAACCCAGGGTTAATACAAACTTGGAGGTGACAGTGTTGTATACACAACTAAAAGTGATGGTTCTGCCCTTTGTCACTATTCAACTGGCAATAGGCCACTAGGGTTCTTCAAGCCAAACTTCTATGGACTCGGAAGAAGCTTGATTACTGATGAGAGAAAGAGAAATTTACTCTAAGAGAAAGCTTGTCTACTGTAGTAAGGAAAAAGACCGAAATCAAATGCTACAAACACACCATTTTCTAACTAACTACGGAGAGACTATGCTTCAAAAAGAATGCTAACTTAACATGTATGAAATTCTACTGTCCTAAGCATGTAAGTTCAAAACATCAAACATTCTACTACTGTTCATGTAAATGACTAAAATAAATATGTTTTTCTTTTTGTCCTTTTTTATGGAAAAGTGTGAAATCTAATCTCTTTTAGTGATGTGGAGGGTGGCTTAGGGATGATGGTGGATGGTTGGGAGGTTTGGGAGACCCTTAGGCAACCTTTTCTGGCTTCCTAGAGGTTTTCCCTCAATTCGGCCTCAAAACAGACCACTACAGGATGTCCTAAAAACCTACAAGTTTCCATGTATTTCTACAAGATACAGTCGAGAGAAAAATGATGGGTGTTGAAGGTGATGGAAGGATTAGGTTAGGTGGTTGGTGGATGGAATGAAGCAAGGAAATGCCTAGGATCACTCAGAACTCAAAACCAAGGTTGGAAGATGGTTGGATTTGTTCAACATGATAGGAGAAGTTTCCTTGTAGAATGATGAAATTGGTGAGGGTCTTAGTGAAAACAAGGAATGATCATGGATGGATGAAGTTGGAAGGAGGTTGCTGACTATGAGATCTCTCTGTACTTCTGAAACACCTTCACTGCATCAAACATTGATATTCACCCAAAGAGCATGTAAACAAGAAGAATTTCAATAAGCTAGGAAAGTAGAGTTTAATGAGCTAGATGTCTACTTCATGCATGAGGAAAACTTGCAGAATAAGATGGAATCATTGATGAGATATACTATAAGACTAAAGATGGAAGAAATGATAACTAGGTCCTACTCTTGAAAACTGGTCAAATGTTGGCTCAAGTACAGAAAACTCTAAATTCTATGAGAAAGTAGAATTATGTCTTTTTGGGGCTGCATAGGAGTCATTTCCTCAAATCATGATCCCTAAAGGAAGAAGTGAGGCCAAAAAACCAATTGACATCTTTTTTTTTCCTTTATCTCTTCTAAACTACTGCTGAAGTAAAGCACAAATGGAAGCAAACTAATCAAATCTACAATACTTGCAATGAAATACTTCCAAGGACAATTTAACCATGAATCTATGAAATCAATCTAAGCATACAGATACAAGAAGAGGATATTTTGTTGCTAGGCTTGGGCCCTAACCCAAGAGCTTCAGCCCTCTAAGTTAACTCAGTGTTGGATCAAGAAAAAGCTCATTCTCATTATCAAAACAAAAAATTACATAGCAATGTCTTCCACAAGTCTTGAGCTCGAAAATAACTAGTGTTTTTGTAGCAAAAATTTGAATCCTAATGAGGCTCTGGGCCTCTTTATTTATACAACTGAAGTCTCCAATTACTTCCTTATAGCGAGGCTTAGCTCCCAAACTCAAGATAAACTAACTCTTTGACTGTCACTTGCTCGGTTGCCTTTTGATCTTCATGACTTGGTTGCTTGTACTCCGAGCTAGTGTGATTGATTGAGGAATATTCAAAATGAGGGAGGAGTAAATGAGGAGGATTTACCTCCTAAAATATCTCTTCCTTGTCCCATTCGAGTTTCAACCCTTAATCTCCCAAAATTCCCTGATTTTCTCTCACAAAATTGAATTCAATGCACATTAATCCACTAAGCATAATATCTCACTTTGACTCATCTCATTAAATAAAATATAATTAAAACATGCAATAAATTGTTAGAAGAGTTGATTTGACTAAGCTAGGAGGTGAATTAAGGTCCATATAGTTACCTAATGATGAGGCTCATCAGTTTCTTGAGTATATCCCTCCGCGCAAGGGAAAATCTAAGGTCACGAAGGATCTAGATACGGCAAAATTTTCAGTGTCAACACCTTTGCTTCCTGAGCAAATTGTGTTCGAGTCCTAGGCTGGCGTGCACTCCATTGCTCAAAATGGAAGATTGAGATCTTACGGACCACACAAAGTTTCCACACTTGGTGACTCACAAGCACATGCAGAAAATCTACTTTGAAGACATGGGGGTTACAAATTTGGAACCCATGAGGCGGGTGCGCAGCGTTGAGCAGTTAGGGCTGCTCAATTTTCTGTTGGTGCTGCATTATCACCACACCCCCATTAATATGGTCTGTGTGCGCCAGCTCCTTGCACTGGTGCATGATGGGTGCCTATGGCTAGGAGAACCTATCACTAAGTTACCCTACAAAGGCATGAACACTGCCAAGGAATTTGGAGGAAAAACTGGAGAGAAAGAGTTGGCAGATAAAGAAGGAGTTTGGGATGATAACAAAGTCATGCGAGTACTCTGTCACCTCCATATCAGACCTGACAGTACAGTTGGATGCCCAAATTCTAGTAGGAAAGGTAATGAGAAAATGTCGCGCAGATGAAGTTCCGACGACAGTGATATCGCTCCCATCTCAGTGCGCAAAGGGTGTTCAGTGCAATTGGGCCAAATATCTATGTCAGAAGTTCCTCGCGAACTTTCGTGAGGCCCAGGACGAGATCAGGCCATTTCATTACACCTGGCTATTGTTGTCGATTTCCTGGTTTCCTGGAAGCTACTGGATGATAGCCAATTTCCTCCACATATAGAAGAATTTCCAGAGGCAGCACGATTTGCCTTGTTATGGGCCTCAAAAGATCCAAACCGCGTTAAGGAGACAAATATATTATGGGTTTTGATGGATATGGATGTGCATATGGCGGTTAACTAGCGGCCGAGTTTATCTCCCACCTTGTACATGCAACTATCAGCTTAGGAAAAATTCAAGGTCGATTTTCATAGGGTCTTAATGAAAGCACAAAAAGACCCTAAGAAGAAATGGCATTCATTGCCTTATATGGTGACAGATACATATATCCAGGAAGTTGTGGGGCTTTAGCCGTAGGAGTGGTGCACGCCTACAGAGTACAATGGAGCTATAATAATTGGCCAATTCATTCTTTGAACTCTGCCAAAAAGTAGAACAACAAGTTGAGTGACTCGAGGGAAAGTCACGATCATTGTGTTGGGGGCTTGCTGGGATGGGGTCCCCTAAGGAAAAATGGAATAAATTAGTCCTTTTTTGTATACAATTTTGTAAAATATGTAAAGTCTTCGCGATTTGTGGAAGCAAAGCGCGTAGATGAATAAGAGTCAAAGGGGCTTAGCCCCTTGTTTGAAGTAAACTTTTGAGTCAGTTTTGAGATTCACCCATGGTCCACAGACCATAGCATTGTATGGAAAAGTCTATAAATAGTGAGTCTTAATGAGAGAAATAAGTAACTTAGATAGATAATTGGGTTCATTGAAGATTCTTAGGTAGGAGCGAACGCAGGAAGGCTCTTCTTCTGGTGCTTAGGTAGAGAAAGGAAGGCTCCACAGCTGAGTGCGCAAAGGCCTATTTAGAGTCTGCAGCTAAGTCCGTGGACCCCCGCAGCTATCTGTACAGGGAAGTTTGAGTCTGTAATCAGTGAATTGAAGATCAATAAAGACAAATTTCCGAAGAATTACTAAGTATTTATGTTTTCTTTGTTAATATTATATGATGCGGATAAATGACATGTTTTATGAATTACTGATCAAATGTTACGCGGATGTATTGAATTTATCTTAGTAATATATGAAATAAATACTTAGCCAGTTCCACGAAGATTCTGGTGATTTCTCTTATGTTTTCTAACGAATTAAGTAGATATGCGTGAACTCCAATTTAGGATTGCTTTCTGATGCGTGTAAGTAGGAGAATCGATGGTTAGAGGTTTGCAAGGACTGATCATGGGCCTTCACAAAGGTTTGAGGGCTGCTTTAACTGAGTTGTAGTAACATGCTCTAGGAGTTTGTCAATCTGTGCGAAGGGAGATCCAAGGTGCTGGAAGACATCACACTAGTCTCTGGATGCAAAGACTTGGTTCTTGCATGCCCCCATACTGCTTCGGGTGAGACTACAACCCGTGCTACCGAAAGGGCCAGTAGTGTAGGGTTTTGTTGGTTGGCACAACTAACTTTGAACCTGGGTCAAGACCCGTTAAGCCAACACTAACAAAAAATTAAAAGGCATGCAACTAATGGGATTGACCACTCAAGGCCACCATAAGACAATGAATCTATTAAGACCAATATTAATGGGGACAAAGATATACAAAGGAAAATGGAAAACCTATTTTAACTTTATTTTTTTATTAGGTGCAAGTTGAACATCTGAAGATATAATGAAGAGCAGAGTAAATTTTATTTCATTAAGGAAACCGAAGCACATTTTATAACTTAGCAAGGAAGAGATGTATAATACCCATCTCAGCGACACAATGCATGGAATTAAGTTACTTTTTTATATATAATTTAAACTTCTATCATAAAATCACAAATTTAGCATGAATGGAATGTTTAAAATCCATTTTTATAAAAACAAAATATAATTTTTGCTATAAAAAAAAAAAAAAATACAAAAATAAAATAATATAAAAATAATAAAAAAATAAAAAATACCAAAAACTAAAAATATATATTTTAGAAATAAAATAAAAATAAACTAATATAAAAATAAAAAAAACTAAATATGTTTTCTTAATGTTTTAGTTTTTTAATATATATTTAGTTTTAGTAAGAAAATAATAATTTACCAATTATATATTGACATCATAAGAAACATTCACAATATAATATGAAGAACAAATGGGTACCTACTTCATATGTATTAAAAAATGCTTCTACTACTTAATGTGAATTACAAGTGTAATCTTAGTTGGATCTCCAATATATATTAAACCATATTTTCATTTTATTTTTTAGTACTATTAAATTTTATTATGTCCTACATCATTTTATGGTTAGTATTGTAACAAAAATATGAATTGTGCTATAGAATTAGTACTAACATGTTATATTGATTTTTTCTAGAACACTACAGGTAATGACTGCGAAGATGATGATACAGACTATGTTTAGATTACATCATATATCAGAGACGATGATGATGAGGATGGCGATGGCATTGATGATGATTATGTTGATGAGATTATCAAGATGGTCAGGATGATGATCATGGAAATGACCATGAGGATGATAGTGACTATGATTTTCGTGGTGCTAGCTAGCCATGCATTATTTTTTATATTTAGTTGGGATATCTTAATATGGTAATCATACATTTTAAGTTTAGCTTATTCGAATAATGATGATGATACTATTGGTATTATCTTGTTACCTTATGAATATGTTGAAAATTGTTTACATTTTTGTATTATGAAGAATTATTGTGTATGATGAGATTCTTATTTTTTTTATGGATGTTATAAATTTACCTTAAAATAATGATATCTATGAAACATTTTGATTTGGTAATCATACATTGACTTTTACCTTATTTGAATTTTAGTTTACTTGATTAAATATGATGATGATATTATCATTTTTATCTTGTTATTTTATGTATATATTGAAAATTATCAACATCATTTTGATGGAGAATTATTATGTATGATGATATTACTATATTTTGATGGATGTTGTGAATTTACCTTAGAATAATGGTGTTCACGAAAAATTTTGATCTAATAATCACACATTTGGATCTTAGTTTATTTGATTAAAGATGATGAGGATATTATTAGTCTTATCTTGTTACTTTATATATGTGTTGAAAATTGTCAATATTTTTTTATAGAGAATCATTATGTATGATGATATTACTATTTTTGGTTGTAATGTTGTGAATTTACCTTGGAATAATGATATATGTGATAAGTGTTGATTTAGTAGTCATATATGTATATTGAAAATTGTCTATGATTTTTTTATGGAGAATTGTTATATATGAGGATACTGCTATCATTTTTATGAATGTTGTAAATTACTCTTAAATTAGTTTACAAATATTAAGTTATCAATTTGAATTGTGATATCTTCTTAAATGTGTTATACATGAAAATACCTCCTCATCAGCTTGGAGGATAATACTATGTTGTTTGTTGAAATACCCCTTTCTCCTAGACCATATAAGACTATAATACAATTTATGTCCCATAAGGACCACAATATCCTAGTCTATAACAAGTTGTCCACTTCATCTAACTTTTGTTACCAAAATTCTCACTCATTCACGAGGAAGAAAGCTCGAGTTAACTATAATTCCACATTCTTATTACTTTCGGAAACTCATACAATCAAATGTGATCTCTTTATCCTCATATCTAGCTTTTTCCTAAAAAATAAAAGCATACAAAAGCATAAAAGAGCCATAAAGTATGGGGAAGCTTTTTCCTAAGCACAAAAGCATCTAAAAAGTGGAAACAACCATTTTTATATGAGGAAACATTATTCACCCAAATTCTTTTGCCCAAATTGAACTAATGAGGAATTTGGAAAATCTTCATAGCCTTCACTTTCCTATATATTGGAGCCTTGGCCATTGAGAAAAGGATGGGAATTATTATATTGTCACGTTGTTGAGATCTATCTTGAGAGGGAGGTTTTTGGAGCTAGGAGTTGGGGGAAGTGTTGCTGTAACTACATCTAATGGTTGTAACTTTCCTCCAACTCCTTTATTAATATAGATCAGTTGTTCTTCCTTCCATATGCTACTATTGATTCTTTACTTCTTCTATTTAACTAATGAATGTATGCAATTTTTGTTTATATTTATTTATTCAGTAATATTTATATGTTTCCGATAGTTTCGATTATCAAGATATTATGTTGTGAAGGTTTCTTTGTTCTCTCTCTCATGTGTAGGACCAAGCTTTGGAGCTAACTAGGAGCACTTCCCAACTACACTGAAAACTCCAACAAGACCTGCATGTGAGGATTTACGGGAATTACATCTCTTCTTATTAACCTCTACTCTACATCTTGATCTACTAAAAATATTGAGCCTTATAACAACCTTTCTCTTACTCATTCTATCCTAGGTTTCTGGGATAAACTAGGAGGGTTTTATGTTCATCTAACCATGCATTAAATCTTGCACCAAAATGATATTTAGAAACTGTAATATAGTTCACTATGTAATTGAAATTAGTAAAATGAACCCATAAAGGGGGTCATAAATGGAAATAAAAGTAAAACTCTAAACAAGAAGCCAAAAGTGGATTTAACCATAGATGCAAAATTTGGAGTAGAATTAGATGTTAAACTAGCCATCAAAACAAGAGGCAAAAAATGACACAAAAAGGGTTTTAAAGTAGAATAAAAAATGGGTGCAACAAAATACAACATACAAAAGGATACCAAATTGGGCACAAACAAGGATGCAAAAATGGACACCAAAATGAGGATGCAAATAATGGTGTAAAATTAGGATACAAAATTGGGTGCAAAAAGATGTAAGAAAAGACATAAAACAAGATGAAAAATGGGACTAAAAAAGTGTGAAACCAAGGATGCCAAAAATGATGCATGACTAAATGAAAATTCAAACTAAAATATAGGTGAAAATGAAATGCAAATGTGGACACAAAATGTAGTAGAAAAAAGGATGCAAATTTGGATGCCAAAAAAGATCAAAAATTAGACACCAAAAAGGATGCAAAATAGGACATAAAAAATGGTGCAAATTAGACGCAAAAGTAGAAAAAATGGTGCAAAAATGGGCATAAAAATGGCTCAAATTTGGATGAAAATTGAGATGCAACATTGGATGCAAAATGAGATGCAACAAATGATTCAAAACTTGGTGCAAAAACAAATGCAAAAGTAGATGAAAAAAATGGCTCAAAATTGAACGTAACATTACACAAAAAATGGGATACAAAGGTGGACGCAACACATGGTTCAACATAGGATGCAAATTTAGATGCTCAAAAGGATGAAAATTTGGATGCAAGAAATGGTGTTAAAAATGATGCTAAATTGGATGCAACAAATAATGCAAAATATGGTGCAAAAAAGGGAGACAAATAAAACACAAAAGTGGAAGCAAAAAATGGTGCAAAAATGGATGCAAGATTTGGCTCTAATTCAAATTCAACATATGGTGCAACATAGGATGCAAAAACTGGTGCAAAAAAAGGCAGAAAAGCTAGCGCCAAAATAGATGTAAAAATAGGTACAAAATTAGAAGCAAGAAATGGCATAAGTCTAGATGCAAAAACTAGCACATATTGGATGCAAAAAAAGGCACTAAATAAGATGCGAAAGATGATGTAAAACTCGATGCAAATTACGACACAAAAATAGAACCAAAGAATGACACAAAATAGGAAACAAAAAATGATGCAAAAACAAATGCAAAAAATGGCACAAAACTAGAAGCAAAACCTGTTGTAAAAGAAATGCAAATCTTGGTGCAAAATATGATGCAAAAAAGGATGTAAAATTTGACGTAAAAGATGAAAATTTGGCGCAAAAGAGGAAACTTTAAAAATTCTACAATAGAGCCAGATTTAGCACCAGACTGCTAATACCAATTGAAAAAAAAAGCTCTAATATATGGTGCTAAATTTGGCGCAAATTGCTTGTTTTGTTGTAGTGTTCCAAGGTTCTTCCTACGAGTCTTGATCTCTTGATTTAGCTGAGAGATCTATCTTCTTGGTAGATTTTTCATATCCATCTTCTTTAATTGTCATAGAAGGAACCAAATTCATTTTGAATTTTTCTTTGTAACCAAGGCCAGTCATGTCGTTATATGATCGTTGGTTGCTGATGAGAGCACCCAAAGTCTTTGAACTGTTGGCATAGTTTTGAAAAAGAATTCCATTTTTTACTCCCTTTTGTAGAGAAACTATTTCAGTTTCCAATGCTTCTCTTTCCTTGTTGTTTTCCTTTAATTCCTTCCTGAGAGATTCTTCAATTCGCTTGTATTCTTCAACCTTGATTTTAAGATTGAGGACCTATTCTCTTTCTGTATTCAAGAGTGTTAACTCGCTTCTTCCCGGCTTTGATCTCTTTGATAACCCTGATCACTTCGTTTTGAAATTTAACCTCAGTCATTTCTTCTTCTTTGTCTCCTTCTTCATCAAGTGCCTCTTTCTTATTATGCTTGGACATAAACAATACTCTTCCATTGAATTCTTCTTCATTATCACTGTCTTCTTCGAATGAGGAACTATCTTCTTTGGTGAAGAAACTTTTCTTAAACCATTTCTTCTTGCCTTGCTTGTTGAACTTCCTAGGACCTTTCTTTCCATTCGTAACAGCCTCATTTTTGTGAGGAAATTTGGATGCAAAATGCCCAACCTCGCCACAATCAAAACATATTAATGGAAGTTTACCTTTGAATTTTCTTGTACATGTTCATATTTTTTGCGTGAAGTAAGCAAATTATTTATCTGATAGTTCTTCTTCTTATTCTTCATCCTTACAACTGCAATTTTTTACTTTCTGAGTCTTTTTGTCCTTACCATTCTTCTTGGATGCGGCAAATGTTTTTTCTAAGTGAGATGTGACATCCTCTTCTTCAATCCTCATTTCATATGCCGTAAGAATTCCATGCAATTCATCTATGCTGAGATTGGTCAGATTCGATCTATCTTCCAAGACAGATACCTTAGGGTTAAATCTCACTAGCAAGGTTCTGAGGGATCTTTCGGACAACAATTTTCGTTTCAACAAGTTCTCCTATACCTTCCAATGCATTTTTTTGTTTCATCAACATGCTGAAAGTATGCAGCAATATCTTCATCTTCGCTCATTTTGAGTTGCTCAAATTTTGCCCTGAAAATTTGAAGCTTTGCTTCTTTCACCTTTGAGTCACCTACATATATATTTTCAAGCTTTCCCCATACCTCTTTAGCAGTTTTGCAACTCAATACCTTAAGATAAATATATTCGATAAGCCAACTGATAATAAGATATTTTGCCTTTGCATCATATACCATGTTTTTCTTACCTTGTTCATCCTGGGTTGGTGTGAAGCCTTTGTCAACGATTTCCCATACTTTGTATCCTTGCGCTAGAAAATGAACCTGCATTCTTCCACTCCAAATGCATAGTTATTTCCATTTAACAAAGGAACTCTATTCTTAGTATAATCCATGATCTCCTTCCAGTTTTTAGACTATTATTGAAGGAACTTGGCTCTGAAACCAATTGTTGGAAATACTGAGAGGGAGGGTGAATCAGTATTCCTTAGCAATTAGCACTTTTAAATATTTTAAGGGCATTAGTTAATATTCAATTATTATTGATATTAATGAAATAATAACAGTAAATAAAAGAACATAGTAATCACAATGATTTTAGGTGGAAAACTCCCTCCGGGTGAAAAACCACCGAACTTTTTTCTAATAAATTCTTTAATCTTCAGCCCCAACTAAAATGAAAGCAACAACTTCCTAGAATTCTAGAAAAGCATTCTTCTCCAGCTTCCACTAGAAGGATGCCCCAACACCCTAGTGAGCCGCAACTCACCCTAGCACCACCCTACCACCCTAAAGTGTTCACAAGCTCAAACTTGTAGGCAACTTCATACACCTGCCTAGCACTTCTCTGCCACCCTATAATGACTAAAATAAGACAAGACTGTGGATTCCCAAATCAGGGAAAACAATCCACGATGCAGTAAGATGTACAATGATTTTCGTGTACTTAACTAAATACCCAATCACTCTATGACCTGCAACTCAACCATGACATCATCCCAACAGTGACTCCTATACCCCCAACACTGCCTCTTCGACTCTAGGCAGAATGACTCCTTCACAAATGATTATTTTACAATCTTTATAATGATGACTCTTTTACAAATGACACTTTAACAAATTTACAATGATGACTCTTTTACAAATGACCCTTTTACAACTTCACAATGATGACTCTTGGCCTTAACAATACTTCATGGTATCTAGATGGTTGTCATGTCTTCAAGGATTTTGTGCTGAAATTCTTCCTTTGATTTGATACTTATTCTCTTGAATTCTTGCTTGATGTTGTACTTGAATCTTCTTCTACCTGCATGCAAAATTTGCCCAATGAAACCAAACCCAAAAAAAGAAAAAAAAAATACCCTTCAACTTACCTATGCCTGCAAAACACATGTAAGTGCATAATAATGAATAAATACAAATTAAAATTACAATGTGTACCTGAAGTATGCTTGTCACTTTTGTTGTTGACTTTTTGCAGCAGTAAACAAAGACTCCTACTCTTGATATAGGTCTGGACTCTATGAAGACTATATCCAAAACTGACAACATCATATAGATATAGCAGACTTCGTGTAGCATCAAGAATATGTAGCATCAAATGTGTAGTATCAAGAATAGGACATCTGAAATGTGGCGTCAAAACTAACTTTGACATATAGAGACATAGAGATATAACCAAGGCCCTATATATACTTACATTGTCCCTTGACTGTTGATGTGTGGTCCTTACTGCAGTGATCCTAGAATGCATGTTTTTTCTTGCCTTCTAGGAGCTCGATATTGAATCTGTTGTATCTATATAATTTTGGATCTCTAGGGTTTGAAATTTCGTCATGTGGTAGCCCTCTTAGTTATCTTTCCAACCCCACAAGTCTGATCAAGATTGTATTCTTCAAGAAAGAGTTATGCCCAATCTCCCACAATGACCTCATTATAAATTCATTCACTAGAGCAACCTTGTACTAAGTGCCACGTGTCATTGTTGCGACCTTCGTCCCTGAAAATGATACCCAACAAACTACAGTTCGTCCTCTTTCTGTCACTATTTATGAAATTTTCATCTAATGCTCAGAGAGAAATTTATGACGATTTTCTCAGCATCATCTATTTGACATGGAATTTGGGAGCCTGCAAAAACCCTAACTTCCTCAGATCATGTCTCTGAAAATATAGCAAACTAAGATCTAAAATTTGGTCACAAGGTTCATCAAGATTTCATCTCAAATGGGTTTGAATTTCAGCTTCTAAAGCTTCGCAGAAAAAAATTATAGCGAAAAGTCCACAATGACCTGTTTGAATCCACAAAATCCCTACTAGAGGAGGATATGAGGGTCACTATTTATATGAAAGTCTTGAGTTGAGAGGGTCCTCAACAAGTGAACGTTGGAGGGATTTAGGAGAAAAAAAAACATTATTAATTATTGACTATGCAATGACCACAACCAATTATGAGTGTCATGCCACAACCCCATAGGGTTTTAGCCCACTAACTGGGGTTACTAACTTCAAACACGAATATCTCTCAAACCATGAAGAATTACGTGGCGTGGCATATATCAATGGAAACATATTGATGAATAGAATCCATCTAGAAGATCCTTAACTCATAATAGAGTAATTTTTCAAGTCAAAATTCCCATGCATAATCGGGGTAGCCTCTGGTGCTGCTTGGGTTGACATCAATGACAACCATTGATCAACACTTATCAACATTTCGTGGGTTCCCTAATGTATCTAGTAAATACTAGGCCAAATATATGTTTTGTAGTAAGCATTCTTAGTCAGTTTCTATTGGAGCCTCATCATGATCACTGAATAGCCAGCAAACATATATTGAGGTATCTTCGTGGCACTATATATCACTGCCTAAAGTATGATAGTAAGGAAGTCAAGGTAATTGGCTTCATAGATTCTAATTGGGGTGGTAGTGAGAAAGATGGAAGGAGCACTACCAGAGGATGTTTTATTCTGGGAGTTGTTATGATCTCATGGATGAGTAGTAAGAAAGATCTCATTGCTTTAAGTAGTGTTGAGGTGGAATATGTGGCTGCATGTGAAGTAGGAAAGGAGGTTGTTTAGTTAAGGAAGCTTCTAACAAATTTATTCGAGAAGTCTCTGGGTCCTACTATGATTAGTTGTGGCAATCAAAGTTGTATCAAGATTTCTGGAGAACTCATGTTTCATGCTAGAACGAAACATATCAATAATAAGTTCCACTTTATTAGGAATCTGGTGCAGGATGGGATCGTGAAGTTGGAGTATGTCTCGACAGATGAACAGGTAGCAGGCATACTAACAAAGGCTCTTCCTAGTAAGAAGTTTGAATATCTAAGGAACCTGCTTGGTTTAGTAGATATTGTTGATTGTATTGATGATAAGAGATTGGAAGAGATTTATTGAGGCTTTGCGAGTGAAGCATTTCTTGGGAGGACATCTAGTTGAGACTTTGTGTTGATGTCTAGGTCCCAAAGAAGGGAAGGTGGCATGGGTCGTAAAGCTCTGACCATGGGTACGCACCTAGGTCCCTAGATTGGTGGTTAGCAAGTAAGCATCATGGTACCTGGAGAGGTTGAAAGCTTGAGTCCACCTTATTCTTACTTGGATAGATTTCCCTAGTTAGGAAACTAGTCTGTGTCATTGTGGTGCCTAAATTGATGAGAGACCAATGGATAGATTGCCCTAGCTAGGAATCTAGTCCATGGCATTGCGGTGCCTAAAGTTCTTCACTGTTCATATAGTTTGAGATCTTCCATTGTATTTGTATATTATGAATACCTCCCTAGCTAAGAAGGAGTGTTGGAAAACGTAACTAAGTTCGGTCTTCATTAATGTGTTTGAGTCATCATGTGATGTACTTGTCAGAAGAATAAAGAAAATATTTTTTATTATTGTATCAATGACTTATTAAAGCATGGGTTTCATGCTTGGGTCATCATTATATTAGTCAAAGTCCCCATTGTGGACTTCTAGGATTAATATTGAGTTTATAGAGTCATTGTACATTCAAAGAGACCCTTCTTGGGATTTTGAATCATGTACAAAGGTTTCTATTAATCAAATATGATTTATGTATCCTCCACACCAAGTCGGCCTAGAAGAGATCAAGTTGGCCTAAGAACACTAATTCGACCTCACTTGAAGCCTATAAATAGAAGCAAGTCGAATTCATTTGGTGCATCTCATCTCAAGCTAGTTAGATATCTCTAAGGAAGCTGGAGAAGTGTGAAGTGAGTCTAAGGAAGAAAAAGGAAGTGCAAGTTTGGTGAAGTCTAATGAGAAGAAGAAAATCAAACTTTTGGTGCCTCTCTCTCTGTTTCGTGCCCTAGTGTGGGAGATCGAAGTCTTCCAAATTCTGTTGTTGCTTGATGTTGGAAGTCACTACATAGTCGAAGTTGTTGGAAAGGAAGTGTTGTTGGAAAGAGGTCGAAGTTGCTGGGAAGCAAGTGTTTCTAGAAAGAGGTCAAAGATCTAGGAGGCTGACTTGGTGTGGAGGAAAGTTTTGTTCTTTGTCTAAGGTGAAAAGCCTCAAAGAATACTATTGAAAGGAAGAGAATTTTTTATTGGGTTTTCCCCTCAAGGGGGGTTTTTCCTTGGCATAGTGACTACATCGTGTGTCTCTTGTTTTGTGATCTTCATACACACATAATATGGTAATTGCTTGATGAAAGATAAAATAATGAAGAAGGAAAAGAAGCCAACATAACTCACAAGTAATTATCAAGTAAGGAGAATCAAGCCCTAATCTATTTCATTGATTTTCCAACATCATAGTCCAAAAATAATATGTTGTCTCAATAACATGATAATGTCATAGTTTGAAATATGTCCATGGTATTTTCTCCTCCTCTCTTTCACCTTGTACCTTAAGATGCATGTCTTGGAAGGAGATTTCTCTCCTCCACCCTCCTATTGTTGAAATGCCAATATGCATATGTGATTAAGTGGTCTTAGAGGGAGAGTGTGCAAGCACAGATGACATATAAAATTTTCTCAGTCCAAGATTAGTAGGGGAATTAAGGGGCAGATGAACACGTGAAGATGTGTTCTGACATAATGCAAAGGGTACGTGAGGAACAATGATCACAGGATGAGTTGAGTGATGGGAAATAGTAGGCCAATGTGCAAAGTCAGATCCAGGCCTAATAGGGTTAGACTCCCAAGAATCATGTTGTGTTGGTTGCTACTGAGATAAATGGGATTTTGGGATTTCCATGATGTTGGGATGTGGAAGAAGTGTGAAAGGTAGATGGAGGGAGAGGAAAAATTTTGAGGGATATGTGGTCCATCTGAGTTAATTGATTGAACTCCTCCGAGTCCACATCAAAGTCTATGGAAAGTATAATTCTTTTGTTTCTATTCTCCCTCCATGATACATGTGTTCTTTTGGCGTGTCCCCTTCTATTATCCCAAGAACCTATGCTAAAGAAATTCATAGTGTATTGTGATCAAGAAAAAATTTTATGCAACCATTAATTCTTGAGCATGAATATATAATCCGCAAAATAAAGTACTTTTTAAAATCATGTCTCACATAAATGTTGGAGTGTTTTGGATAAAAACACAAGGAAATATATATAACACGGGAGAGGGAACTATTCATGCATGCAACAAGAGAAAGTGTTATGAATAATATTTTTATGCAATGAATATAATAGGAAGAATGAGATATTTTGCGCCCATGAAGCACATTTACCAAAACATTGTGAAACTCTGTAAAGAGAGTGCTTATTAAGAGGTTAGATTGTGCAATATTTCTAGACATGGTTGGTGTATATAAAACATAATATGCAATAGAGATATCTCACAGAGTGTAATGGAAAATACATAAAATATTTGTAATTGAGTAAATACAAAATGACATTTAAGGCTTTTCCTTTTTTCTCATAATGTACATGGATATCTACATGAAAGGGCACATGTATACAAATTGGGCAAGTATTGTGAACAAATATATGACTAAAGACAACCTTCTTGAGAATAACACTTTAGTTAGGTAGATTTGGTTGGGGGGCGTTGTCTCAACATGGGAGGTATCAAGTGATAAGTATGGCGAGTAGGATATGCCCATCATCAACAAATGGTTACTTTTACTTTTTTGGGTGATAAATTTGAAGTTAATTTAGCACATGATAATCCAAATGAACCATGTAAAACTTGAAACCAAAAAATGACAGAAAAAACATTTTTGTGCTTGCATAACAAGATACCAAGATGGCATGGCATGTAGTGAGTGGCACTAACCAAATACGTTTAAAATATTGAAAGTGACTATTTCCGTGAGATAGTGAAAATTCGAAGAATGGTCATATCCCATATAATTTGGATCATTTTTTGCCACAGGTGAGGGGCTTAGCATAATTTTCACATATAAAGACCAAATGCGCGCTGGGGGGAACGACTATGTTGAATATAATTTGCCCAGAAATAAATTGACACGACCATGGGCTATACATGTTATGCGCCAATCGACAAAATAAAAAGCAATGAAGGCCCTTTCAAAACATGCACAGTGAGTTGTTGTTATGAAACCAGCTCAAGAAAAAGATAGAAAAGATAGATCAACGCCTTAGAATTCAGCCTCTTCGAGGGGGAAAGCTCCTTTACGTTACATAAATGAACAATTCTTGGATGATTCAAATGACAAAACCTCCTTTTTATATATAGGAGTCTAAGGAGTCACAATATAACCCAGTCGACTTAACAATAATAATATAAAGCCACAAAAATAACAATAGAGGGATTCTATGGGGCACAGTAATAACAATATGGGGGCAATAGGGGCACACAATATTAATAAGGGGTACAACTACAATAGTAATGGGGTAATCACTAGTATTATAGGGACCCAACATGCCCCTCTCCTTCAAAAAAAGTGTTGTCCTCAACGCTTGAGTAGTTCTGGATACTTCTGTATAAAATTCTCATCCTCCCATGTGGAATCTTTAGCAGATAAGTTCTTCCACTTGATAAGATACTCCGAAATTGATCGATTTCGTAGCTGTCGAGATCTTGTTTTTGTGACTGCTTCCGGTTCTAATATAATTTTTCCTTCCTCGTCAAGTTCTGGCATTATTGTTTGAACTGGGAGCTTGTCGCCTATAACCTTCTTTAAACATGAAACATGGAAAACTGGGTGCAATCGAGAAGCTGCAGGAAGCTCCAATTTGTATGCCATAGTACCAATCTCTTGCAACACCTTGTACGGACCATAATACTTTGGTGATAATTTATTATCCTTCTTAGCTTGCTTGAGGGACATTTGCTTATATGGTTGTAGCCGTAGGAATACCCAATCACCTACATCAAAACTTCTTTCGCTGCGATGTTGATCTGCTGTTGTTTCATTCTATTTTGTGCCAACACGAGGTTATCCTTTAAGAGTTGGAGGACTTGTTGTTGATGTTCGATGTGATGTTCCACTGCTTGAACCTTAGAATTTTCTCTTAAATATGATGTGATGGATGGTGGCTGATACCCATAAAGTGACATAAATGGGATCATTTTTGTTGCTGTATGGAAGGACGTGTTATACCACCATTCAGCCAGAGGCAACCATTTGACCCATTGTGTCTGTTTATCAGAT
>APFE031394031.1:14724-43440 GCA_000404065.3 Pinus taeda | reverse complement strand
ATAGATGATTCCGATGTGGAAACATCTAGCGAACATAATTGTGAAATTACACCTCTTTGTTCCTTTTTTAAAAGCTTTTTCATACCGTTAAAGCTGATTATCTTTCTTGGTTTCCCTGCAATACCCCTTAATTCAACTTCCTTTCCTTCCGCATAAAATTTCATGAACATTTCTTAAAAATTATAAGCTATTGTACCCAAGGATTGTAGCCATTGGACTCCTAGTACAACATCATCACCTCCCATTAGAATGGAAAGCATTGGGCTAGTCAATACATATTCTCCCATGGATAGCTTGACATTATGGCATTTTCCAAAGCAATTTATTATTCCTCCATTTGCAATCATCACTTGACACTCTAGTGCTGGATATAGGAAGCAATTCAATTCTTTTGCCACCTTACAATGAAAAAATTGTGGGTACTTCCTGAATCAATCAACACTATTACCTTTTTCTTCTTGATTTGTCCTTCTATCTTGATGGTTTGAGGAGTGGTAATTCCCGCCAATGCATTGCAAGATATGGTCGGATTTATTTGTTCTTCATCTAGGCTTTGTTCCTGGAGTATATCCTCTTCTTTTGACCTTTCTTGCTCCTTTTCTTCTTCCTCTTCACAATCTATGTAGAATAATTTCTTCTCAGCACACTTATGACCTTTAGTGTATTTACTATCACAACTGTAACAAGGCCCTTTTGCTCTTTTTTCTTCCAATTGTTGTGGTGTCAACCTTATAGGTTGTGGAAGACTAGGGACAACAATTCCATCTTTATAGTTGTGAGTGGTATGCTTCTTGGTTGCCATAATTTTGCTTTCCATTTTTCTTGCTAACCTGATGCCTTCTCTAATGAATCAGGTCCCCAAAGGTGAACATCATGTTGGATATTATCCTTTAAAGACCCTATGAACACATCAATCCTATGCTCCTCTGGAATATCTTTTACCCTTATGTTCAATTTTTGGAACTCCTCAATGTGCTCCATTAATGAACCCTTTTGTTTGAGACTTATCAATTGGCTAAAAAAAGTGTTGCTTTTTGTATCCTCATAATGTGCTGTCAATTCTTCCGTAAAAATTGCCCAAGAGATAATTTGTTTATGAGAGCAAAGCCATTGATACCATACAAACTGATTTGGTTCCAAATATAAAGTTGCCATACGTACCTTTTGTGTGTTTTGCACATTATTGAGATCGAAAAATTGCTCCATCTGTAATATCCATGTTGCGGGATCCTTGCCATCAAACCTCCTCATATCGGTTTTTGGAATATGGTGGGTCTTCGATCCCACATTAGCGTCTATGGAATCATGATTAACATTTCTTTTGTTCTCATCATGAGTTTCCTTTAGTACCCTTTCACCATTAGTGGCCATTTCTTGTAGCAACTTATTCATATTTATCTTCAATTCTTCCATCTTATTCATCCATGCCATTCACCTTAGATTCCATGCCATCCATCTTAGCTTCTACGTCTTTCTTTAAACCATCCATCTTAGCTTCTACATATGTCCTTAAACCATTCATCTTAGATTCTGTTGCTTTTTGTGCACGTGACACTTGTTGCACTTGTTCTTGTAATTTTGACATATCATATAGCATTTCTTCTTCTTCTTCATGAATCATGCTAGAGCTTTCAAGTTCCTTACTAGGTGTTTGCATTTTCTTTCCTCGGGGCATCAGTTACCAATAATAATGCTCTACTAGCCCTTTGAATTCCTTCAAAATAAATTTTCAAACCAATCTTTAGCAAAAATTTAAAAGAATCTACACACCTTTTTTTCACTTTGTAGGAGCTCGATATTTCCTCTAATGTATCTCTGTACTTTCAGATCATCTAGTTCTGAAATTGCAACCTGTGGTAACCCTCTGTGTCCTCTTTCCAATGCCACCTGTCTGATCCAAATTGGATTCTCCAAGGAAGAGTTATGCGAAATCTCCCACAGTAACCTGATTATAGACTAGTTCAATAGAGTGAACTTGTACGACATGCCACGAGTCACTGTTTCGTCCTTTGGCTCTGACAAAATATATACAAGAAACTGTAGTTCGTCCTCTTTTTGCACCTTCTTACGAAATTTCAATCCAATGCTCAGAGAAAAAGTTATGATGATTTTCCTTAGGTCACCTGTTTGGAATGTAATTCAGGAGTCTGCAAAAAGACAAACTTCCTCAGATCATATCTCCACAAACATAGCGCAAAAAGCTCTAAAATTTGGACCCGAGATTCAGCGTGAGGTCATCGCAAATGGGGTTTTTTTTTAGCTTCTAAAACATCGCAGAAACAAAGTTATAGTGAAAATTCCACGATGACCTGTTTGGAATGAAATTCAGGAGTCTACAAGAAGACCAATTGCCTTAGATCATATCTCTGCAAATTTAGCATGAACAGCTCTGAAATTCGGACCCAAGATTCAACGCGATTTCTTCTCAAATGGGTTTTTATTTAAGCTTCTGAAACATCGTAGAAAAAAGGTTATAGCAAAAATTCCACGATGACCTGTTTGGAGCAGCGAAACCCTAGAATCCAAAGCTCTGATACCAGATGTTATGAAACCAACTCAAGAAAAAGATAGAAAAGATAGATCAATGCCTTAGAATTCAGCCTCTTCGAGGGGGCAACCTCCTTTACTTTACATAAATGAACAATTCTTGGATGATTCAAATGACAAAACCTCCTTTCAATATATAGGAGTCTAAGGAGTCACAATATAACCCAGCCGACCTAACAATAATAATATAAAGCCACAAAAATAACAATAGAAGGATTCTGTGGGGCACAGTAATAACAATATGGGGGCAATAGGGGCACAACAATATTAATAAGGGGTACAACTACAATAGTAATAGGGTAATCACTAGTGTTATAGGGACCCAACAGTGGTCGAAACGGCAAGGCATAAGCTGGTGAGGGAAAAGCACAAACCAATGGTGTAAGGGCACAAATGGTGGCATTAAGGGCACTAACTAGAAGGAATTAAGGGCATTACACAACCAAATATAATATTTTGTTATATATATATCCTATCATATATGATAACTATAAGGTCATACTTTTCAAATCTCTCACGACTTGTCATGAACTTGTCATTTTAAAAATTAGTTTATACAATGTTTTTGTGCTTAGAGATATAATCATGTTATGAAGAGTAGTTTCTCAATGAGGGAAGTATCCATTTTTCTATTATTCCCAAGACTAAGCATGGAAAAAGTATGCTCACAATGATGTTGTAGTTGCATATATCAACATTTTTTGTATAGTTATAGCCTTCACACCACTTTTTAAATGTACATATAAGCACATATATAACGATGTATAACTCCTTGTAACACCATGTGCCAATATTAAAATATGAAATTATGAAATGGTTTCATGTAAGCATTCCTTATTTCTCCAAGGAACGCCACTTGTGAAGGCTTAAAATTTTAGTTATTTTAGGAGTCTTATTTTAAGCCTTTTTAGGAAGAGTCATGATGAAGTGCAATGGCTTGCACAATTTTTATGGAAGTGGCTCAACACTTGGTAGCCATTGATATTATTACTTTCCTCCATCCTCTCACAGCTTATCACTCAAGAATATCATGGTTTAAGCTTGAGACAACTTATGATATTGTATGTGTCTAATAAAGGAGATCTAAAGAAGAAATGCAAAAACCAAAACCATCCCCAAGCATGGAGAAAAGCAATGGAAGGATTATAACAATTTCTTGCACCATGTATCACAAAGAGATGGTCAATTTTTTAGTGATGGCACAAGTATGGAAAAAACAAGATACCCTACAACCACCAAACCAAATTATTATATAATTTCCAACCACGAACAAGAAGACTTGGATGCACATGCAAGAAAATAAGATTTCTTGCTCAAGTAATAGAACCTATGCTTAATATATGTGCACAAACAATGAAAACATTGTTCATTAATAAGCCTCACTTTGAATGAGAAAAATTTCTAAGTATTGAATATTTTAATTGAAAACTATCCTCACAATAAGGTTGAATAGACAACATGAGAACAAGCACAAAACATGTAAAGGGTTTGGTCCCTAAGTTAGTTGAATATTCTAGGATAGTTGAAGAGTAAAAAGGTTGGAAGCCTAAGAGTCTTGAGCTAAATTATGAATAGAACCATTACCTTCAATCAAATTTTTCCCTTCTTGAAATTGTGTCTCTGCTAATGGATCATAACACTCAAAATTGTTATTATTTGTCTTGTTGTGCCATCATGGATCATAGTCATCCTTTAGATACATGTTTTCATTATGGGGCTAACTTGTACTATTAGAGTCCTAATAAGCCATAGTGTGGTCACATCCCAAATGATATTTAGCAATTTCCATATTCCGCATTACTGCATACACTTTTTGTTGTCTTTCTTGTGGTTGGTTTATCACATGTCATATCAAGGCTCGTACTTCATAGTCCCATGAGGAAAGCTTCACCTTAAGAGTTATAAGCTTGAGGTTGATTCAACCAAAGGAATATATTAAAATCCAAATAACAAAACTTGGATTATGACATCTCACTATGAGGCAAATGCCCCAAGTTCATGCTTAACAATGTATATCTAATGAAAAGGGACCAATACAAATCAAATAAAGAAAAAGGAAAAAAAGACTGTAGTAATAGATAATGCCAAGGAATGATAACTCAATGCAAAAGTGCTCCATCTTCTCCAGAGGCATAATGTGAATCAATATCTTTCACAAAATTTACATGGTTATGTAATTCAACTCATGAAGTTACCCACATTATTCACATCATCCATTATCACATACTCTCAACCTAGTGTCTGAGGAATTACTACCTATCTTAGGAGTCATCACAAGTAATAGAGATAGATGTTGTCCTCACCATGTACTTGGAAAATGGTATAAATTTCATGAGTTATTGCGAAGTTAAAAGAGGATATCTTAATGTTTCTCCACCTAATGATACTTGCACTAAGATATGCCTCATCATTTATGTTACAATGGGATTTGTGTACTATCTTGAGATTCATGTACCTACATTGAGATCCATCACTATTTTAGGATGCATGATTTCTCTAGGATTTGTGAACCTTTCATTGGGTGTTGTGAGACATGCATTGGTATGATAACAGCATCATGCACACTCCTTGGATACCACACATACCACATCATCACTCATTTTGAGGAGTTGACTTGCTCTCTTGAAACATTTAACTAAGGATGCTGCATTTGAGGACCACATGTGCCTACTTGACACTCATTTGGCATCTTTTGAGCATGACGTTTGATAATTTTAAGGAGTGACCCATCCTAGGAGGCATCTAGTTCACACATGTGCGCATTTTGAGCATTTCTTGGAGCATTTGAGGGGGCATCCCTCTTATTCTTGTTGAATTCACATATGTGAGGTATTATGGAGCATTTTGATGATATCTTCTATTATTTTGATGAGGATGACCTCCCTACATGATGAAATCCATTATATTTTGACCATGTCCCTCTCACTTTTGAGGGAACATCCACTTGAGAATATAACACATATTTTGAAGGAAGAGAGCTTCAAAAGCAATTAGTTTTGACAAAGTGCCCACAATTTTGTCAAATCAATGACTTCAGACGCAAACGGTTGTTGGATTTCTAGAACGTGGTCAAAATAGAAATTATTAGAAATGTTGACATAGTTATGGTTCTTTTAAAACTTATCATGAAATTGTTGACAATTAATGGGACACATTTCGAAGAAGACATCTAGTTTGTAAAGAAATTGGTTCTTACCTATTGTACATGTGGCATTAGTCCACCATATTTTATTGTTATCAATCAAATACTCCCTTGTTTGTTAAAGGATATTAGTTTGTTTAGCATAGATCTATAGCTTGTTGAGATATAATTTTATTCTAATGTAAAATTCATTTAACTCCTCTGATAAGTAAGAGCCTCCTCCTTTACTTGCAAATTGGATAGAAGTTTTGAATAAATTGCTTTTGCATTTGTCTCTTGTTTACAACTATTGCAGTGATGGATGGTCAACCTTTTGTGAAACATGGCAAATGGTTATTAGGGCATACTAGTTAGGGTTTTATTGCAAGTTTGGACTTGCCAAAGCTACTTGGGTGCCATAAAGCAGTGGTATCACTAAATTGGAAAGTGAAATTATCTCTTGTTTATTTGTTTGAAGCATGAGTTTTTCTGTTATTTTTCCTTGTGGAAAAAAGCAACACTCATACCCTCATATTGTAAAGACACTCCCAAGTAATCTTTTGGAGGTGGCACACCCCTCCCATACATTATTTGTAGTAATTCCTTTCTAATATCTAAGAAGAGTCACCCCTTGAAGGTGCATCTTAACCCCACTGCCCAGAACAAACCAAAGGAATTAATCTTCATTTCTAAACCTCTTAAATCCAAAAATTTACCCCTTTTCCCCTTTTTTTTGCTATTAATACAATAAAAATTTAACACACACAATATATATATATATATATATATATATATATATATATATATATAATATATATATATATATATATTGATATTGCAATAGAACCATAAAACCCCCAAAAATCTTGTCCTAGGCTTGGCTCTCCTTTGACAAGAAAAATAATGAAATTGCACCTCAAACCCCCAAGAAATTTAACTTCTAAGGGACCTTGAACTATGCTTTGTTGCAAATTGATAATGGGGAATTACTCATTGCTTAGATCTAGTTTATTTCATATCGAATAGAACCATAAGAAACAAATATAAGTTTTCTCTAAATATTATTTTCGTTGATTTTGTTGAAGAAAGTGTAACTAGGTTCGATCTTCATGACATTGTAATTATGATTTTTGTAAACAAGCAAATGAATTTATTATTATGCCTTGCTACATGGGTTTCATGAGCAAGAGGTTTATTTATTTAGTGGCTCCCATTGATAGCCTTAGGATTTATTTTAAAAATTCAATGGCATGCTCTTCTTGAACCTATGTGTAATGTATACAAGTCTATAGAAAAATCTAGAAGCCCTCCAAAGAAAAGCACAATCACCCTTAATGAAGTTGACTTTCAAGCAAGACAAAACACAGTCATGTCAGCTCAAAAGGAGACACAACGATTCACTGACACGTCCACTAAATATGGGAGACTAACCACTATATATATTGTTATGAACATAAATTATGTAAAAATAGATAATAAATAATAACCATAATATTATAAATATAATATTAAATAATAAGTAAATTAACTAATGGTTAGTTAGTTAATAATGAAAAGGCATGTCTTAGAGACATGCATGTTCATGAAAGGGTACTTACCTAACTATATATATAGGACCTTCATTATCATTTGTACTCATCCTACATCAATTCTTTTATACAATATACAATTTACAATTATTATCCTATGATGGATGTCTATGACTACGAAGTATTTTAATATTCCTGATGTGTATATGACTAGTGATCATTACATTGGTACCAGATTTGTTCGATCCTCTGGATGCTCAACCGTTAAAGAGAATCAGTCTAATCTGGCCTTTGGCCACTAATCCTTCGTCAACCTTGTTGTCGTCACAATTGAAGCATTTCGCTACACAAAGTTGGAGTTTCTTTGTTTCACCAGTTTCGTCATATAGGGTTTTGGCCATTAAATGAAAAAAAAAAAGATAGTTAAAGAAAAAGATTAAAAAGAAAATAAAAGTACCATGTAAAATTTGAAGGGGAACATTCATATATATATAAAGGCTCTACATTATTAATAAAAAGTTCATGATAAAGTTAAGAGGGAATCTTTCCAAATATCTTTAAAACTATACGTAAGAGAAGGAAGAGTATACAATATTATCTTGATTCTTCATTAAGTGGTTTACAAGCCCGTGGTTTTAGCAACTCATGGTAATTTCCCATGTTATTTTCAAGGTAAAAGAAAAAAAGAAGGAATACAAAAACTCTATATATGAATGATAAGTTTTACTTTTTACGTAGAGAAAATTAACCGAGTCAAAGGCACATAAGTGGACATATATTTTATATTATACCCCAAAGAGGTGAATAGCCACATTCACTAGGATTGTAACTTTTCAAAAAGAAAAAGAAAATATTATAAATAAAAAATATGTAAAGAGAAGTTTTATATTATAAAGGGGTATTTTAAAGAAAAATTCAAGTCATAAAATTATTGAAAATATATATAAGTACAAAGCATGTACTATTATAGAAGGTTACTTAAAATATCCATATATTAAAGTATATAAAGGGTTAAATATAGAACTATAAAGAGACACAAGGATAACAAGTTATAACAAAGGAAGAGTATTTTTTAAAATCATTATAATAAATATAGGGTGCAATTTATTTAAATAGTGGAGCTATATTAACTTATTTTAAAGTGGGAAAAAATATATAATTGAGGAAAATAAAAGTTAAAGGAATTTATAAAGGTGTTCAAGTTGATCAAATAAAAGGGCACTTATTTTAAAGAAGAAGTCCATTTTTAAAGAAAAAAGTGAATGGAGCCTAATTCCAAAATGATGAAGAGTGATTTTCCTATAAGGGTGTTTTAATCACACATAACAAATTAATTACATTAAGAGGGACTATCCAAGGAAAAAAAAGTTAATATCGTTATTAGTACAAGTCGCAAGGAAAATCACATCAATGGTAATTTAACAAATCAACTATTAATTCCAAAGTCAAACATAGGAGAAAAAACATATATTTTTGGAAAAAATGAATATGAAATTAATGATTTACAAGTGGAAATTGATCATTATGAGTACGTATCTCAATTTAGTGTTGTAACTATGCTTGACGAAGAGGGTAACATAATTACTGGTCGACCTTGGTTCAAAGAATTAGGTACATTCATTTTAAACACCAATTTAAAAAAAAAAAAATTATTGATTTTCCCTTACATGAGTTAGATGGTGACCTTCCAAGACATAACAACGAAACCAGAACTGATAATGCATTCATCAAAAGATCTTAAGGATATTTCGAAACTAATGTTTCAAGAGATTACATAAACAATATCAAGGAAGCAAAAAGAACTTGAAGAATTCATATCCAACAAAAATAAAGAAAAAACGTGTTTGAAGGAGCATAATCAAAAACTACTTACGCAAGTGAGAAAATGTAAAGCTAAGAAGCACAAGTTAGAACAAAAAAAGAAAGTTTTGACAAAAAATTTAACGAAAGTCTATCAAAAAAAGAAGAGAATTTATGATTAAAAGACCATAAGAAAAAATTATTAGAACAAATCAAGTGTTTAAAAGACGAGAAGAATGAAGGCCAAAATAAAGTTAACTCAGAAAATGAGGAATGCTTACATCTCAAAAATCATAACCAAAATATGCTCAAACAGATTGAAAAATCTAAGGACGATAAGAAATCATTGAAGAATAGGTTCGAAGAAATTATCGCAAAAGAAGCATCAAAATCACTAGATGTAGTAGTCCAAGTTGGGGAAGAAGAAAAAAACATCGATCCCATTATCTCACAGTTCAAGAAAATCCAAACCCCACTGAAGTAAATACGTACTCAGGGGTTGTTGTTCAAACAACAAAAACTCCAATGAGGATTCAGTAATCAATTCAACATCAACAATGCCTGAAGGAAATCAGGAAATTGTCATAAAAACATTAAAGGAAATTCAAACAAGAAAAACTCATTATCTAAATCTGAATCATAAGAGTAGACACCTTAATCAATCTACATAATATAAACAACAAACTTATGTTCTGAATAATATTGAAATGAGCTTAATTCAGTCTATTGATAACAATCCGTTACATAGTTCCATTGACCAGAAGATTCCACAGAAGGTTAATCTAGGATGGTCTGATTCGTTCTTAGTACAACAATTTTATATATCACTCCAAAGATCATATCAACTTGTATCGACAAAGATGATTGTTCCGAGACAAGAAGGCAATCGTAGCAAAAAAATAGATCAAGTAGAAGACAATCGTAACAAAAAAGAGATCAAGCTTATTCATCAACAAGCTTTGAGGACAAAGATTTTTGAAGGGGAAGGCAATGTTATGAACATAAATTATGTAAAAATAGATAATAAATAATAACCATAATAATAGAAATATAATAATAAATAATAAGCAAATTAACTAATAGTTAGTTAGTTAATAATGAAAAGGCATGTCTTAGAGACATGCATGTTCGTCAAACGGTACTTACCTGGCTATATATCTAAGACCCTCATTCTCATTTGTACTCATCCTACATCAATTCTTTTATACAATATAGAATTTACAATTACTATCCTACGATGGATGTCTTTGTCTATGAAGTATTTAATATTTTTGTTGTGTATACAATTAGTGGTTGTTACATATATGCGGCTAGGGTCACCACATGAAAACACAGAACTTCGGACAAGTCTCTATAACTTCGGATGAGGATAGAATCTTGGCATACGTCTGAAATCTCGGTGAAAACTATAGTGATATATTTGCATACATCTCTGAAGTCTCGGTCTAGTTATAAGGTCACAATCATACAGTCTCAGCATAGTTGCAGCAGACCTCGATGCAAGAAGAACATGGTTACAGTCTTAGTAATGATCACAGTGGAGAAGAAGACATCGTTATAGTCTTGCATACATGTTAGAAGAATGATCTTGTCTCAACATACACAGTCATGATCCCATCATAGATGCAATCTTCATCTCGATGGTGTTCCAATGAAGATATCAATAATGTAGAAATAATGCAACAGAGATCTCAGTGTAGCTCTAATTCATGTATATGAAGATCTCGTTGTGATGTTGAAGATCTCGATGAAGGAGCAGTCATGGTGCAGCAAGAATGAAGATCTCAGTGAAGCAGTAGTAATGGCCTCAATGGTGTAGCATAATGATGATCTCAGTAGTGACAAAGAAGAGGATTGATGTCTTGGTCTTGGAGTGGCATAATAGGTCAAGGGTTATGGTCTCTGTATTCGTCAATTGGAATCTCAATAAGAAGAATTTTGTGTAGGTTTTCCTCTCCAAGAGGGCGAGGTTTTGGCCCTCGCAGAAATCCAACATTGTGTGTTCTTGTCTCTTTGTTTTTGGTAGCTATTTGATGAACTAAGAAGACACTCTAATAATAACAAATGAAGATTGTGCTAAGAAGGAAAGTTAACAAACCTCACAAATAGCTATCATGAAAGAAGAATCTCATTAACTCTAATTGTCCTAGATTATTCAACATGGAATCGGAGCTAAGGTGCTAAAGTCAAAGGAAGGGCAACAAAAAAGAGACATCCAAGGATTACCTTCAAGAAGGGCATCAAAAGCAAGTTGAAGGGCTTTGTCAAAAGTGAAGGATCAGTCTACAACAACAATCTACATAAGCAAGGGTTTCTGTCTATGCAATCAAGAAGATAGTCTACAACAGCAAGAGCTTTTATCTACATAATCATCATCAAAAGGCCACCAAGACCCTCATCAAGTTGTATACAAAGCAAGGTAACTCAACGGACCTCAAATCAAAGATCACATCATCTTGGAACAAGTTGAAATTCTACAAGCAGTGTTGATCTACACTACAAAAGAAGGCAAAGCATATTAAAGGCAAGAAGGCATTGTCATCCTCAAGGTTATGAAAACAAGCAAGGATCATCTCCTTTCCCTAGAAGAAGATCATCCAAGGAAGTAGCAAATCATCCTCATCAAAAGGAGAAAAATTTTCTATTGAGGAAAGGCTTTCTCATTTGAACGAAGATCATTCAAGAGGAAGCTCTAATGCATCTACCACTTCCAATATGATCAAGGTGAAGATTTCATCTTCACATCTCACGTAAGTATTTTCATTAATCAATTTGGTAAAATGACTTCATGATTGCAAGGAGATCTATAGGTTGGATCGGTCATCAAGATTCCTTGCATGAAGAATGAGGATAGACATAGTCCTCTAAGTAGATGAAGTCATTGAACATATCAAAAGGTCTCCTCTGAATTCATGGAAAGGGATACTTATAAAAGACCCCCTCATTAGCAATATTGGAGACATCAAAGAGATGTATATGATAAACTAATTCTCTGAAGGTGCAATGAAGAAGGTCACATGAAATATGATCTACATGAAAGTAAAAGGTATCAAAGGATGTACGATATCTACATAAGGTCCCATCTACAAGATCTAAGAAGGAAGCTAACCATCATTGATTCATAATGCACTAACAGATAATCAAGGTAACAAATATCCATGGGATAAGAAAGCTACCTCATTTGACAACTTATGGTCTCTATGCTAAATAGAGAAAGACAAGTTGATGGAAAAAATATTGAAGGTTAAAATAACTCAAACATGTGCAGAAAAGAGAGGCAAGTTTGGTTCTCAAGCAAGACATAATAAGTATAGCTAAGATTCAATGCCATGGAAAGATTATAGAAAGAAGCTCATATCACTGGAAAGATGAAGGAAGATGAAGAAAAGGGGCCAAGGAAAGAGGGAGTAACAAATCTCTACTATGAGTAAGATGGTATCCCTCACAAAAGGGTCCTATCATAAGCTCCTAAATCTTGTGTTATAGATATGACCAATATAATAAGATGCATCGTGGCATCATGGAATCATTAGAAACAAAAATCGTGACATCACCATGGGAATCATGAAGGACAAAATCCATGGCATTCAAACATGAAGGGTATAGCTCTTGGGAACCTCATTGCACATGGAAGGAAAGAAAGAATTCATCCAGGACAAGGCTCATCATACATCAAGTCAGAAAGGAAACATCTACCAGATGGGGATATACAAGATCCTCAAGATTCTTTGATGGAATCTTCATTAAAGGGTTTATTAATATAGAGAGGACGCAAGTGTTTCAACAGAAACTACAACTTGTGGAATCCATGGATGATATTATGGTGACATAAGAGAAGAACCAAATCAAGGGGTTGAAGACACTTCAATCAAGGAAGTTGTTGAAAGAAGCCTAGGTGACCTAAAGGTAAACTAAGGTATGTATGTTTGTGTTTAATATTATAATGTCATGTCATATGGTTGCAAGTAACATGGATCACTACTTCTATCTTAAGAAGCATGATCAAGAGAAACAGGATTTCCTCCTCTAAAAGGATGCAGAAAGGCATAAGGCACACTAGATGAAATGAACATAATATGTCCTCATATGAAGTATGAGGTGGTTGACCATAATTAAGAAACTTTGATTGAAAACACCTAGGAATGGAATGTGTGAAGAAGGAAGAGATCGTGAGATATGCAACCCTAATGAAGGTGATCAACATCCAAAAGACAAAGAAGACTTAACTAGAATATCTCCCAGAAAAATATGAAGACTGATGGAAAAGATGAAGACCCTTGACAATGGATAACTATGGGTGATGTGTCAACATGTATGCAGGATGTTGATACTTACAAGAAGATGTCATGATGAAGAGCCATCTCTAAAGGTACGATTTGATTTAATATTATGATTTCTTGAATAACATCGGGATGAGTTCATGTATGGCTACTAGAACAAGAATAAAAAGCAAATACAACTAGCATTCATGTGGTGGATGGAAACTACAACATGATGAGGAAGACGTAGCCTTGTGATGAAGGTTCCAAATATGAAGAAGGCCACTTTCCATAAAAAAAAGGAATGACACAATGAACCAAGAAGGAAAGTGATTAATGGTTGATGCCCTACAAGGAAGAAGCTCAACTTGATTTCATGACATCAAGGATAGAATTTGATCAAGCAGTGGAAGGACCCACGAAGAAGAACTTGTTGATGTGTATAAGAGTCCCTAGCTAAGAGGGAGCTTTGACAAGTTCCTAATTAGAAGGAAGCTTGGGCAAGTTCTTGATCAGATGGAGCTTGGGCATATCTTCCCTAGTTGAGAGGGAGAGATGGACACAACATTCTTGTCTTCACTTTGGAAGAAAGGATGGAGGATTGGGTAATCATCTGACATCTGATGCTCTTTGAGGATGTGTAGGGCATCCAAGATAAGAGTAGGCAAGAGGACCGATATTCTTTAAGGGTTGGGAACCCAAGATAACAATAGTCTTAGAAGGTCATACTCAGTGAACAACCGGGTGGGTATGTACCTTGAGAGACAAAGATGAAGGTGTCTATAGTCATTGGTCTCACCAACATTGTGCTTTGATCTTATGAGAGATAGAGTTCTCATTCAAGCCTTGCTGTGGAAACAATGTTGGTTACTATGATGCTATACAGATGGGTTACCAATCCGATTCTTCTTATGAGAAATTCTTCAAATTGAGAATGACCAAGTACCACTACGAATACCTCCCTAGTTAAGAGGGAGTGTTAAAGAAAGTGTAACTAGGTTCGGTCTTTATGACATTGTAATTATGATTTTTGTAAACAAGAAAATGAATTTATTATTATGCCTTGCTACATGGGTTTCATGAGCATGAGGTTTATTTATTTAGTGGCTCCCATTGAGAGCCTTAGATTTATTTTTAAAATTCAATGCAATGCTCTTCTTGAGCCTATGTGTAATGTATACAAGTCTATAGAAAAGTCTAGAATCCCTCCAAAAACAAGCACAATCACCGTTAATTAAGTCGGCCTTCAAGCAAGATAAAGCACAGTCATGTTGGCTCAAAAAGGAGACATAGCAGTTCATTGACACGTTGGCTAAATATGGGAGACTAACCACTATATATATGGTGCTAGGGTCACCACAGGAAAACATATAACTTCGGACAAGTCTCTATAAATTTGGATGAGGACAAAATCTCAGCCTACCTCTGAAATCTTGGTGAAAACTACAGTGATGTCTTCGCATACATCTCTAAAGTCTCGACCTAGTTATAAGGTCACAATCATACAGTCTCGGCATAGTTGCAACAGACCTCGATGCAAGAAGAACATGGTTACAATCTCAGTAAAGATCACAGTGTAGAAGAAGACACAGTTATAGTCTTCGCCTACATGCTAGAAGAATGATCTTGTCTCGACATACATAGTCATGATCCCATGATAGATGCAATCTTGATCTTGGTGGTGTTCCAATGAAGATATTAGTGGTGTAGTAATGATGCAGTAGTGATCTCAGTGCAACTCTCATTCATGTATATGAAGATCTCATTGTGATGTTGAAGATCTCGATGAAGGAGTGGTCATGGTGTAGCAAGAATGAAGATCTCAGTGAAGAATGATGATCTCAACAGTGACAAAGAAGAGGATTGATGTCTTGGTCTTGGAGTGGCATAATAGGTCAAGGGTCATGGTCTTTGGATTCGTCAATGGGAATCTTGATAAGAAGAATTTTGTGCAGGTTTTCATCTCCAAGAGGGAGAGGTTTTTGCCCTAGCAAAAAACCAACATCGTGTGTTCCTGTCTCTTTGTTTTTGGTAGCTATTTGATGAACTAAGAAGACACATCCTAATAATAGAAAATGAATATTGTGCTAAGAAGAAAAGTTAACATACCTCACAAATAGTTATCATGAAAGAAGAATCTCATTAACTCTAATTTCCCTAGATTCTTCAACAAATTGAAACCCTATACAGTTTGCCTTGCATAGCCTTACGTAGTCTATTTTTCATTGTTAGTTAAAGACCACTTAAAAAGACATCAAAATTCTAGTTTTGGCATATTAGAATATCACATATACAAATTTGATATTGTAAGTGTGAGTTCTAAGTCCCTAAAGCTTCAACACTATGTTCTCTTTGCACTAGCTTGGAATTTTCTTGAAATTTAGAATATACTTCTAGTAACATCATTCACACATATTTATATTTAAGAAACAAGACTCTAGGAATAAAAAAATCTAGACAAATTATCTGATTTTGCCATAATTTCATGCTTGTTTCATCTTGGTCTATGTGCATTTGATAGGTTAGTGTCAAATTTGGAATTTCTCTTGAAATAATATCATTAGACCATATCGTAGATTCACTTCTATGCTTTATTGGAAAATCTAAGTCCAATTGGTAAACAAATTAAGTCAATTAGCTAAAAATGGCCTATTTGTTGTTGGAATTGTAACTAGGTTGGGTCTTCATAATTGTCATTGTACTTATGTATTTTATGTGTATATATATATTATATATATATATATATATATATATATATATATATATATATATATATATATATATATATATATTTATTTTCCAGCATGTTCTTCATGACCCTTGTAAAAGAAGAAAATTCAAATTTCTATAAGTGTCATTTGTCCCTCCAAGTCGCCAAGTCAACCCTCCAGAAAGACAAGTCAGTCTGCTCAAAGGATGTGTCTCTTAACATGAACAAACAACTACATATTGACACCTATCCTGCACCATTTGGCAATTCAATTCAGTCTCTTCAATTGATTTTTCTAGAGCAATTAGCATTAGCACAATATTTATGAAATTATGATAATTACGTCTAATGTATATCCTTCTTTTGACTTATTCCAATATATCATTCAGCAATTATACTTCAAAAATTCAACCATAAATAGTAGTAGAACAATAGAGATCACAATGCACCAAAGAGGGACAAGATTTACCCTAGGAAAACCCACTTTGAGGAAAAACCCCACAACCTTTCAATAGAGAAATTCTTCTTATTCAACGATGACACACCTAGACCTAAGGTCAAGCCTAGTCTTCTCCTCCAAGTCAAGTCACCCATATTGTTCCTGCATGATCTGTAAATTGTCATGGATATTCAACTAGAGAGTTCGTCATAACAAATCTGTTAATTTTAGATAACAATGGTATGTTCTATGCTTAAGACAATTTACTTCAATGTTCCTTTAGCAGCCCAATGACAAATTTCAATTATATCCAGTAGTAATCACATTAACTTATAAACATTAATAGTAAAAATGCAAATAGAACATAAAATTATATGCAAAAGACAGACCAAGACAAGAGGACACAAGATGTGGCAGATGCCAGAGACAAACCCCAATATGGGAAAACCCTTTAATAAAATCTTCTTATTATTCTTCAAAAGTTCGACAGAGAGAGAGAGTACAAATATCATAAGTATGAGCCCAAAACATATATGCTAAATCAACAATCAAATCAGCCCTAATTAGAAAATCAATGATGGTCAAAGTTTCCCCAAAACATCCTCCAAACAACAGTCCAATTTGGCCTTCCAAGAGAGTCAAAGTCAGCCCAAATTCTTCAATCAAACCCAGTCAAAGGAGAGAAAATATTGCTGCAATTTTCTGCGGTCAAACCTGAATTCAACGTTGATCAAACAATTCCAAACTCCTCGATTTATGTGCCAATAAATTTGGCCTAGAGAAATCAAACTTCTGGCCCAAAAACCGAGGTCAGCGCTATTCAAATCACCCAAAGTCAACATTGGTCAATGCCCTGAAAACTTCGACATGTTTTGTCCAGGAAAACTTGGCCTCCTACCACATGTGCAAAGATGAAAGAGAGTGTTGACTGCCACCCATGTGAAGGAAAGAGAAAGACCTCCAAGTTGTTCGAACCAAATAAGAGAGAGAAGATGATGTGATGAGTTGATGTCCAAATGAGGAAAAGGTCACCTCTATTTATACAATTCATTGAGGGTGAGGAGACCCATCTATTAGGCTTCATGAGCCTACATTTGACTGTGGCCAAACTTGACAATTTGTCCATAAGAGAAATAAATTCATAATTCCATTTCTGCTTGTGAGAATGAGATGATCTTTATATCAAAATTGCACCTTTGAAAGAGGAATCCAATGCAATAATCTTCTCCATCATATGGGTTGTCCTAAGGTGGAAGTTAGCCCTAGTTGTCAATTTTAACACTCCATCTCAACAAGGTAGAATTCCACTTGCCAATCCATCATTATGCCAACATGTCATCTTAATCCATCATGCCATCACAGCTCTGCTAAACCATGAAGAAATAATGAAGAAGTGATTGAGAGTGTATCATACCACTCTCCACTGACCAAAGTCAGTCCTTGATCCTATATCAAGTTGTTGAACACCATGCATCCTAGTCATAGGGAGTACGGCAGTACACGATGTGTCCATCAGTAGTGTTATGGTCCCTAACCATCTTTTCCCAACTCATTGGCCAGATGAGAGGTACTTCCCATGAGTCTCAAACTTTATGGGTAGGATGTGTGTTGAGGTATCAACAGGAGAAGGTGAACCACTCATCCTACTCAGATACCATTAGGGAGGTGAACCACTCACCCTACATACATGTGTCTGGGTAGGGGAAAGTGAACCACTCACCCTACACATATGTCAACCATAATGGGGTATCACAGGGGAAAGTGAACCACTCACCCTGTATCCAACACACCACTAGGGGAAGGTGAACCACTCACCCTATTGTCACTCATAGCTAGCTCCAAGAAGTACCCCACGCCCCAAGAGCTCCTAGATCTCTGTGTTCAACTCATACGAGACCCTCAAAAGAGGGTCGTTCCACGACTCCAAGTCTCTCTCGGAAGGCTAAGAATTTGACCTTCACCAAGGGCTTCATGTAAATGTACAACCTTCTCATCTGTTCTGATGTGTTGGAGCCTAACTTCTCCCCGTTGTACCATATCTCAGATAAAGTGGTACCTGATATCAATGTGATTGGAGCGTTGTGGAACACGGGATTCTCTGATAGACAAATCTCGCTCTGGTTGTCACAGAAGATCACAGTGGTATCTAGCACGTGCTCAAATAACTCACTGAAGAGCTTCCTCAACCAAATGACTTCACAATAGACCATACTCGCAGCAATATATTTGACCTTGTCAGTTCTTAGTGCAGCCGATTTTTGCTTCATGCTCATCCAAGATATAGAAGCAGACCCCAAAGAAAAACAGCACCCATACATGCTCTTACGATCCACCATACTTCCAACCCAGTCAGCATCTGTATATCCATGTAGCCTCAAATCCCCGGCAGTGTATCTCAGACCATAATGGATTGTGCCCCGAAGATACCTTAAGAGATTCTTGACAGTAATCCAATGAATGTGATGAGGCTCGACCATATATTGACTCAATGTGTTCACAGTGAAGCATATGTCAGAACGGAGTTGATCAAGAACATCAATGCCCCCACAAGTTGATGATACTCGGTAGGGTTCGCCAATTCGGGCCTAGCAACACTTCTGCATAGCTTCTTAAAGTTGAATTCCATCGGAGTAGTCACGGACTTGCAGTCCACCATCCCACATCTCTCAAGTAGCTTCATAATATATTTTCCTTGAGAAAGGAAAATCTCACCTGGCTTTTTCCAGACCTCCAACCCTAGTTAATAATGCATCAGTCTTAGGTCCTTCATCTCGAACTTGGAAACCAACTACATCTTGCATTGATGAATGAGAGGGTCATCACCTATCAGAAAGAGTTCATCCACATAAAGGACCAAAATGAGGGGTCTATCCCTTTCAACCTTGAAGTATATGTTCGGGTTAGCATCGCTTCTCATAAATCCCAATTTCATAAGATAGCTATCGATCCTCTCGTACCAATCCCTAGGGGCTTGCTTCAAGCCATATAGGGATTTCTTCAACCTGCATACATTTGTCTCATGATCTTGAACCTCAAACCCCTCAAGTTGTTCCACATATACTTCCTCCTTAAGCGAACCATGCAAGAAGGCAGTTTTGACATCCATCTAATGAAGGTTCCATCCTTGCGAGACGACAAGGGCTATGATCGAATGGATGGTGGTATATCAGGCAACAAGTGCAAATATCTCATCGTAGTCTATTCCTTCCTTTTGAGAGAAGCCTCGAGCTACAAATCTGGCCTTGAATTTTTCAGCACTCCCATCAGCTACATGTTTGATCTTGTAGAGCCATTTCGAAGTGACCACAAACTTAGCCTTGGGTCTAGGAACCACATCCCAAACATCATTCTTCATGATCGACTCATACTCTTTGTTCAACGCATCCTTCCAAACTTGTTGCTCCACTGCTTCTTCAAATGTACAAGGCTCATATTATATTATGTTACACATGGCATCTGAGTACCCTTGGTACCTATTTGGCTTCTTGCTTTCACGAAATGTCCCCCTCGATGCAATGTGTTTCTCGGCATCTTTAAGAGTATCTTTAAGCCATAAATGCCTCTTTCTTGTAGTAGAGGGCTCACTAGGAGGTGGATCAGTGGGATCCATCAAACCTTTAACATCAGGCATCGGTTCATCGAATGAAGATTTATCCTACTTTTCTACATCAGCATCATCATTGGCCTTCCTAGGAATAGGATGATCTCGAATCTTTCGAAGTTCAGAATCTTCATCGAATCTGACATGATGACTTAATTCCACTTCCCTTTGACCAGACACGTGAAAGTTTCTAACATGAAATTCTACTACAGCAACTGATTTATTTCTCCTACTTATTTTCCACAATAAGTTATTTACAAAACCCTTTAGTAAACATCAAAGTAAATTCTACTGCAATTGTCATGTAATAGCATAGAGAAAAGAATAGTGAAATACAAGCACAAGAATCAATCACATCAACACATTTTTTTATGGACAATAGTCCCCGGAAAAACTCAATGCAGGAAAATCAGTGCAGCAGATGAGGGTTTATTTATTATTCTTTAGCAACAATATCTTTTACAAGGAATGATTTGCAGAACATAGAGAAACCTTTGTGAAAACACCTGAGATAATTTTCCTCCAATCACTGGAGAAATTCTGACACCAAAGAGACCCTTCAACCTCCATTGCATCACCTTTGTGTCATCTCTTTCATGAGGACTGCGTCCTATGGTGCGCTACCTCTCTCGGTTGTCCCTTTGTGTTGTCCCTCTGATGCACTCTGTCCCCTCCTCCTCAATCTATGATTGATGTTGATACCCTCCTCTTCCTTCACCCTGCAACTCTACCTTTGAAATCGAATACTTACTTCTAAAGAATCAACTTCCCTCGGGTTACTGAGTATGTGTCCGGTGTATCTCCAAATGGCTCTCAAGTATTCATTTATACTTTTCTTGAGAGATATCAACAGTCGTCATCAATTCTATAATCAACGGCTAAGATTAAAACAGAGTTGATCCTCATCTCTTAGAAGATTCTCACCCATATTTACACTAATTCACTTTAATTATTTTAATTTCCTAAGTTTTAACTCAAGCACCATTAAAAATAATTAATTATTTGAATAACATGCACTCCAGGTGGAATTTCTCCAAATGATTTCTGGGTCTTGGAGATCTCATGTGTTCTAGCCCCTCCACAAAATTTCGGAGCTAGAGCACATCCAATGCTACCCAAAAATCAACAACACATAAATTCTATATGCCTTTAAAGTTTCATTGTAGCCCACAAAAGTTCCTTTCTTCCTAGATGCATCTAGTTTGTTTCTTTTCTCTTTTAGCACATGAAAGTATATTAGACAACCAAAAATTCTAAAATGAGAAACATCAGGTTTCTTAATCGGTGAATACTTCTTTGGGTGTCTTGAAGTCCAAATCTTGATGTGAGCATCGGTTTTGGACATACACAACGATGTTGGCAGATTCTCCCCATAAGAACTTCGGAAGACCTTGATCATGAAGCATAGCCCGGGTGGCTTCTATGATAGTACAATTCTTCCTTTCGGCAACACCATTTTGTTTAGGAGTATATGCGTTGGTAGTCTCCCTCTTAATGTCTGCTTCTCTACAACAGTCTTTGAATTCATTAGACTCTTATTCGGTCCCATTATCGGTCCTCGGAATTTTGATCTTCCTCCCTGTTTGATTCTTGACCAAGGCTTTGAAGGAGAGGAACCATTTGAATACTTCGTTCTTCTTAAGTTAAGAAATAGATCCATGTCTTGTGAGAGAAGTCATGCACAAAAATAGCATAATACAAATATCCACCCAAAGATGTCATGTGCAACACACCTGATAGATCAGAATGGACCAATTGAAGAATATCAGTGGTTTCAGTCTCACTTGAGGGGAATGGTCCCCATGTATGTTTACCAGCTTCACATCCCTAACAAACACCTTCATGACTTAAGTTGAATTCGGGCATCCCTATGGCCATCTTCCTTACATCGGGTAAGGCTTTGAGATGAAGGTTAGAAAATCTTTGGTGCCATAATTTAGATTGAAGAGAGGTGTCACAAATCATCTCTCCCAACGAACTTCCTCCAACCTGGTAGAGACCTTCAACCCTGAATCCTAGAGTGAATGCATCTCTTGGATTCCTTTGCCAAAGATGAACCTTCACATCAACGAATGACACCTTAAAACCTTTGTCTTCCATCGCAGAAATAGAAACCAAGTTCTTTTTCAAGTCAGGTACATATAGCACTTCTTGTAGGTGAAGGGTTTAACCTTGATTTAAGTGAAGAGTAACAATCCCAATTCCTTTTACAGGATAAGTGGCATTATCCCCAAGTATAATCTCCATATTTGTCTTCTTTTCAACCAAGTTTGAGAGAGCTTCTTTGTACCCAGTGAAGTGCTTTGAGGCACCATATCAATCAACCAATGGTCCAATGTATCCGAAGGAGAGCTGGTAGAGAGGGCAGAAATAAGATAAAATTCATTTTTCTTTACAACATTAGCTTCATCATACTTGAAGTTTCTCAACTTCTTGAGAGGACGACCACCTTCGTTTCGAGCAACAGGAGCATTCCTCTTTCTTTTGTTATTGAACTTGTTGTTCCTTCGATTACCATTGCCCTTGAAGTTGTTGTTATTATTGTTGTCATCATCTCTTGGAGTATCCTTCTTGTGAGGACACTCTCTAGCAAAGTGGCCAAACTTGTTACAAGTGAAGCACCTTCCTTTCCTTCCTTCCTTGAACCCCGGCTTGAACCCTTGTCCTTGATTCCTTGGACCAGCATTGTTCCTTCTTCTAGAGTGAGTGGAGAAGGTAGTAGGATTGTTTCTATTCAAGGGTTTGTCTCTTTCCATCATTCTTATTTCTTCTTGAGTGCATCTAGCCAATAGTTCATCAAATCTCAGAATCTTGTCATTGTTGAGAATGGTAGTGTTGAACACATCCCAATCCCTTGTAAGACCTCCAAGCGCAATAAGGGAGAGCTCTCAGTGACCAATGGCTTATCCAATAGACAGGAGATCATTCTTGATCTCAGTAATCCTTATGAAGTAGGATTGGATGGATTCTCCTATATCCATCTTGATGTCTTTAGTTGTTCTTGAGAAAGAGAATTTGATTTGCATTGTTCACTTTGAAGATCCCAACCAGCTTTTCATATGTCTCCTTAGATGTTTCCAAATCAGAAATATATGCAACCAAAGGCTTATGAATAGAATCAACAATAATCTTCTTAGCTTTTACCTCACCTTTCTTGTACTTGGTTTGAGCATCAATGGATGCATTTGAAGGAGGCTATGTTATTCTTCCTTTGACATAGTTCATGGCATCATTCTCTATCAACGTCAAATCCAAAGTCATCTTCCATGCATGACAGTCGGATTTGTCCTTAATCTTGTCATTGGATTTGAAGAAAGATGTAGTCGTCATTGGGACTAGTTCCAAGTCCTTGTCCAACAGCTTCCCTTAGTGATTGCTCGGCTTCACTCTTCCTTGGGATTTGTCTTCACCTCAGCTATGATACCATGTTAATTATAGATAACAATGGTATGTTCTATGCTTAAGACAATTTACTTCAATGTTCCTTTAGCAGCCTAATGACAAATTTCAATTATATCCAGTAGCAATCACATTAACTTATAAACATTGACAGTAAATGCAGATAGAACATAAAATTATATGCAAAAGACAAGCCAAGACAAGAGGACACAAGATGTGGCAGATGCCAGAGACATAACCCAAATGTGGGGAAACACTTTGATCAAATCTTCTTATTATTCTTCAATAGTTTAGCAGAGAGAGAGTACAAATATCATAAGTATGAGCCCAAAACAGATCTGCTAAATCAACACTCAAATCAGCCCTAACCAAAAATTCAACAGTGGTCAAAGTTTCCCCAAAACATCCTCCAAGCAGCAATCCAATTCGGCCTTCCAGGAGAGTCAAAATCAATCCAAATTCTTCAGTCAAACCTAGTCAAAAGAGAGAAAAAATATTGTTGCAATTTTTTGTGGTCAAACCCGAAGTCAGTGCCAGTCAAACAATCCTAAACTCCTCGATTTCTATGCCAATAAATGTGGCCTAGAGAAATCAAGCTTCTAGCCCAAAAACTGAGGTCAAAGCTAGTCAAATCACCCAAAGTCAATGTTAGTCAACGCCCTGACAACTTCGACGTGTTTTGCCCAGAACAACCCGACTTCTTGCCACACGTGTTGAATGAAAGAGAAAGACCTCCAAGTTGTTCGAACCAAAAAAGAGAGAGAAGATGATGTGATGAGTTGACGTCAAAATTAGGAAAAGGTCACCCCTATTCATACAATTCGTTGAGGGTGAGGAAACCCATCTATTGGGCTTCATGAGCCTACATTTAACTACGGCCAACCTTGACAATTTGTCCATAAGAGATAAAAAAATCATAATTCGATTTCTGCTTGTCAAAATGAGATGATCTTTATATCAAAATTGTACCTCTCCGAAAGAGGGATCCAATGCAATAATCATCTCGTCGTATGAGTTGTCCTAAGGTGGAAGTTGGCCCTAGTTGCCAATTTTAACAAAATCTGACAATGTTATATTAAAAAATAGAAATTCTACACTATTAAAGTTTTATTATATTTTTGGATCTGTAGATCTATTGTTAATAGTGCATGCATACGAATGAAAATTATGCAGAAAATAGAGAAAAAAAAAATAAAATATTTCACACACATAACACAGGATATGCTCTAAGAAACCCTTTTGGGAGAAAACCCTAGGTGAAAGGTGAGGCCACTCCACTCTCTTTCTCTAAATTGAAATATGGTTGCAAGTACAAATAAGTATGGCATGTGGTCATGGGCTGCTACAGTGCACAAATCCTCTGTGTGTACTCTATCTCCTATTCCTCTTAACTATATTTGCTCAGCTATGGAACAAATGCACTCGAAAGAATGGAACCCCTTTTCTTCCTAGTGGCCCGGTTATAACACAACCCAATATCCTACTAGTGGTTAGGTTTGACTACCTCAACTCTTAAGAAAAGTTATAATAGACTCTTCTAGAGTCTTCGACATCATAAACACATGGCTAGCCCCTTTTCCGTGAATAATAGGGGATGATGGGCATCCTCTCAAACCATGGTATTGAAAATAGGAAGGTCAACTTTCGAGTGACATAACTTTCGTATACGGTCTCTGATTGAAGCACTTCTTGTGTTGTTGGGAAGGTTTTTATAGCATGAAAAGGTGTTGTACTAAAGAGGTAAATTTTTACCCCCAAAAAAACATCGTTTGATGCCTTAAAATGCTCTTGGAAGGTTTCAGACCCTGTTTTGCCAAATTGCCAAACTGGGTCACACCAATAAAAGCGGTCTTATGAGTTGATTTCTCTACTTTTTCCACTTTGAAAGCATCAAGATGGATGACAAACAATATAATAATCCAATTCAGATCACTACACTTTACTCTTGATCATGCACTCCCAGAATTTCGGCCCTCGTGAAATAGCCAGTTGCCCATAATTTTATCCCTGTAGGAGTTGGCCCAGTGCCCCAGGAACTATGAATCATGGAGAAATATTCCTTCACACATGTGAGTTCCCTAGGGAGAGAGAGAGAGAGCAGAGAAAAAATTCATCCTTCTTCTTTGTCTTTATTTTTCCTTCTTGTCCTTCACTCAGTTGCCCAGAAACCGTCTTGAGAGAGGAATGTGAACTACCCAAATGAGGAACTTGAGTTGCCTTTAAATATAGTGTTTTGCTAGGGTGAAAGGACGTGTCTCTTAGCTAGGGGTGACTTGACTTGGAGGGAAGCCAACTAGTCAATTTTTGGAGCAAAATTTTTCATTTTCAAATATTCAAATTTAGATCTTTTAAAAATCGCAATGGGACTGTGACTCAACATAATTTTTTCTGACTCAAGAATTTATACATGTGCTTTACAATGATAGATATAATTACATCAAGGGACCCAAAGTACATTATGAAGACTAGCCATAGTTACAAATTCAACACTCCCTCTTAACTATGGAGGTATTCATAAACATTGTCATCGATGTTCTCAAATTGAATAAATTTCTCTTAAGAAAAGTTATCCATCATTACCAACATCATCATCTATTATCATCATTTTCTAGTGACCATATCCAGGGTGGTACCAAGTCCATGGCATTGTCATCGACATATCAGGACTCACTCCTCCAAAGTGATTAGTCCTCAAATCCCATGGCCACTACCTAGGCCAAAATGTTGAGACCCTCAACTAGCAAGCACTCACTCACCCTTCCTAGTGAGCACTCTGGGCCAAGATCTCACTCCACCCTGTCCGATGTGTGATCAAGTTCAAGGACTTCACTCCACCATTCTGGTGTGTGATCAGGGTCCAGATGTTGAAGGACCTAACTCCACCATGCATAGTATGTGATTAGGATCCACGACCTCACTCCACCCTTTATGGTGTGTGATCAAGGTCCTCCTCTAAGAGACACTCACTCAACACTGCTTGTTGATCCCTCTAGGTCTCTTGGACTGATTCCCCCTTTCGGGAGAATGTCTATCTATGCTACAGACAGATCAACACTCTCTTTCCATGAGAGGGGTGATCTCCATGGGCCCCAACTTGTATTTGAAGTACACAAACTTGTTCCTTGGCAACGACATCATTAGAACATCAACTATTTACTCATTAGTGGAGATGTACTCGAGCCTTATTGCTCTCCTCTCCACCATGTCATGGATGTAGTGGTACTTGATGTTAATATGCTTCGACCTATCATAGAACATGGGATTCTCTGGAAGTTTCACACAGCTTTGATTATCGCAATGTGTCACTGTTGGTTCCAACCCTTGGTCGAACAATCCTACAAACAACTTCCAGATCCATACTACTTTGGTACAAGCCTCATTGGTTGCGATGTACTCTGCTTTAGTAGTGTTGAGAGCGATCGACCTCTGCTTCCTGCTCATCCATGATATCATAGTGGATCCCATACTTAAGCATACTCCCAACATACTCTTCATGTCTTCAGCACTTTCTACCCAATTAGCGTATGTATATCCCTGAAGCTGTACTTTTTTGTTTACAACATACCTCAAGCCATAGGTTATTGTACCAAGCAAATATCTCCAGATTTATTTTGTTGCAATCCAATGTTCATGTCTTGGTTCTACCTTAAACTAGCTCAAGGTGTTCACAACAAAGCATATGATTGATCTAGTGTTAATCAAATACATTAACATACCAATCAGTCGCCTATACACAGATGGATCTACCAATCTAGAGTTAGAGCCTCTTAACTTCTTCAAGTTAGTCACCATGGGCATCGTCATGGATTTGCAATCCATCATACCGAATTTCTGAAGGATCTTTAATACACACTTTCCCTAACCAAGGAAAACTTCACCAACTTTCTGCCATAATTCTCATCCCAAGTAACAGTGCATCAACCCAAGATCCTTTATATCGAACTCAGAAGCCAACTACTTCTTGCACTGAATGATAAAAGGTGTGGCACTTGTCATAAACAACTCATCAATATATAATAATAAGATCACATGTGCATTCTTCACAACCTTAAAGTAAAGGTTTGGAGCGGCTTCACTTTTGGCAAAAACCCTAGTCTCGTCAAATAGTTGTCGATACGAGCATACCAAGCTCTTGAAGCTTGCTTGAGTCCATACAAGGTTTTTTTCAACCTACAAACATGAGATTCCTTTCCATATACCTCAAATCCTTGAGGTTGCTCTATGTACACCTCTTCCTCAATCACACCATTGAGGAAAGTAGTCTTTACATCTATCTTGTGCAATTCCCATCCCATAGAATTAGCAAGTGATATGATTGATCTAATGGAGGTGTATCTAGCAACTAGAGCAAAAGTCTCATCATAGTATCTCCCTCTTTCTGGGAGAATCCTCTAGCCACGAACCATGCCTTGTATTTTTAAATACTCCCATTTAAAGCATGCTTAATCTTACATATCCACATGGGAATCACTATTGAATTCCCTTCAGGCCTTGGCATAATTTCCCATACATCATTCTTTATGATCGATTGGTATTCCTCATTCATCGCTTTCTTCCACACATGTTGGCTAGATGCTTCTTCATATGTGGAAGGTTCTTCATCAATGAGTTTTTTCATGGGAGTTGCATAGCTGGAGAACCTCTTAGGTTTCTTTACTTTTCTAGAAGTGCCATCAGGAGTTGCATGTCTTCCTTCCTCTTCCAATGTGGATCGAAGTCATGTTGGTCTCTTCTTGATCTTTAGAACTATAACTGGCTTTGATGGATCTTGAGGCCCTTCTACCCTTTTGGTACATTTTGTATAACTCAAATGTTCTTCTCTTGATGCCTCCTACTTTACTTCTTCCATAGAATCTACAGATACTTCCTTAAACCTCCAATATGCCACTTTCTCATCAAAGGTGACATCTTGGTTGACCTTGATCTGTCGTTGCACTGGAATGTATATTTTGTAGGATTTTGAAGATTCATTATATCCAATAAATATTCCTTTCTTTCCTGAAGGCTCAAGCTTGTTCCTCTTATCCTTAAGAACATTAATATATACAAGATAACCAAAGATTCTCATGTTCCTAACCTCTAGCTTCCTTTTAGAGAAAGCTTGTTCAGGAGTCATACCTTCCATAACTTTGTGATGCTTCACTGTTATGAAACCAGCTCAAGAAAAGATAGAAAAGATAGATCAACGCCTTGGAATTCAGCATCTACGAGGGGGCAACCTCCTTTACATTACATAAATGAACAATTCTTGTATGATTCAAATGACAAAACCTCCTTTCTATATATAGGAGTCTAAGGAGCCACAATATAA
>APFE031394027.1:0-17532 GCA_000404065.3 Pinus taeda | reverse complement strand
GAAGATCCCAAGGTAATGAACTATAGTGGTGATCAATGAGAAGACTCAACACCTACAACAAGTTCCGGAGATAACTAGTCAGTTGCGGAGTTAAAGAAGGAGCAAATCAAAGAGTAAATCATGCAAAAGGAATCTTGCATGCAATCCCATGCTCTAACTAAGAGTCCGCATGTAGATGTGTAGTAGTTGCATGTAGTTGCATGCTCTAACTAAGAGTCTGCATGCAGTTGCATGTAGTTGCATGCTCTAACTGAGAGTCTGCATGTAGGTGTAGTAGTTCCAACACTCCTCCACAGAACCAAAGGAGATAGATGGGTCTGATACTGGTGTGTGTGCGTGTATGGATATTAATATGCGTTTCCAAAAGCCGAAGGGTGTGCGTGACATGGATTGCGTGTGGATGGGTTTGTTACTTTCGGCAAGACAAACGGTTCAAGAAGGTGTTGACAGTAAGTCAAGGGACCCATTGAAGCATCAATGTGAAAGGCTTTTTCAAATACCGAAGAGAACTTGGACTATGCTGTTGACTTTCACAAGTAAAACTGTAAGTTTAAGGAACGCATTTAAGCAAAGGAAAATTTTACTCGGTACACGAAGGAAGTTGCTTCATATGAAAGTCTTCTTCAAGGACCGAACAGGCACCTTGGATTATCATCATAAGGATTCACCGTTCGTGGTAATTCTATTTTTCAAGAAGTAATTATTATTTTTGAGGTCTCGTTCGTGGTAATCCTATTTTTCAAGAAGTAATTATTATTTTTGAGGTGTAAATAGATTAGTTTGTACAGAGTTTAGCTTTTATTGGTTAGTTTTTGTATTATGTCAATGCGCAAGCGGTGACATATAGGATAGGTTGAGTTCGATTAGTTTGTCGTACTATATAATTTTTTGTAATTTATTTGGTTAGCATTATGTTTATATTGTAACTTTTCTGTTGAATCTAGCCAGCTGCCACATCCCTCGTTATTGGTTTCTACAGGAAACAGATCAGTCTAGAATCTAGATACGATTTAAATGGTCAGGTTGCATATTATTGGTTCCGCTGGTTGATGGAGTCATGACACCACTTCTTTCGCGCTCGTTAATACTTATCAGCTCTAGTACCATAAAGTTGATAACCGCATTCAATCAGCGATTTGGCTGGTGGATCCAATCTCGATGGGACTTAAATGACCGTTGGCAGAGAATTTAATAAAGCATTATAAATAAGAACACTCATGGATAAGATTTTCATGTGGCTTGGTTCTTTCAAAGTCATTGCTTTCTCCAGATTGCTTAAGAGTTAAAGAGCTATCAGCAATATTCATGTTAAGAAGGAAAATGAGTTACGTTAGCTTTTTGATGTCCGCTTCCCAAGAAAAGTTGTTGTATCATACATTTTTAATCGATTAAAGTGAGAATTGCTAGGGACTAATCGTTCATAAGTATTTTACCCTATAAATGAATTTAGATGTGACCAACATGATTTTTAGCGTTAGATCTTGAAATCAGAGTTGCTTTGTAATTTTGTTAATTTTCCAAATTTTTGCTAGTGTTGGGTTAAGGCGCATGAGTTCTGTTTCGCAAAGGCCTTGTTGCAACATGTCTAGGAAAGATCAATTCAATTGACATCCTTGCAAGATTAGTAACATCTAATGTAATATTCAGATCCAAAGAATGTAAAGGCAACAACATATTTATAGGTTGTGTTGGAAATGCCAAGGAATGTTTTGTATGTATTACCTCTTTTGCTCCCTGGAGCGAATCTTCTAATTGAAGAAAATCCTTAGCGAAAAGCAAAAAAAAGAAAAGAGTGTGTTCAACTTCTTATGGCATGGCTTTCACTAGGTCTCACAGGATTCATTTGGCATTAGGAAAACTAGATATCTCTAGTTTTATATCAAGAAATGGTTTTGTTTATTGGTATATAAAATATCTTTCAGGATATTTTGCGAGGCCCTTGAACAACATGAAGGAAATATTAATGGGTATATGATGTGTTTTCTGGTTTTGTTTGTGTGAATGGTGTAGATTGAGAACTTGAACGTACTCTAACTATATTTTAATTTATTACATCTGTTTTTTTAAATGTGTATGGGGACTACTAATTTGCGAGGATTATAGCCTATATGCCTATCATGCATCTTTATTTTAAATGTTTATACTTGGAGTGCATGAGGATACTTGGAGTAGGGCTTTGGGTATTCGATATAATTCTGATTTTGGGATGTTGGTCAGTGGTTTTTTTTATCCTGAGAGGATACCTTTATTTAAATGTGTTCATGATGAGATCATGTTGGTCAATGGTTTTTTTTATCCTGAGAGGATACTTTTATTTAAATGTGTTCATGATGAGATCTATTTTCATCAGGAATTGAGATTTGGTTTTCAATGTGCTAACGCTGTAAGATTTTCACTGTGCAGATTGTAACTCGAATAATTCTGTAGTACCTAATTTACTAGATATTATTGAGAAGAGTTTTTGGTGGAAATCACATCATAATTCATTTGACAACGCATTTCGAACCAACAAGTGTGGTTCATCCTCAATAGGAGGATTATCGCTAGAAGATGTTGGATCATCTTTGTAATAGTGGCAGCTATAGAAGCTTCTTAAGAATCCCCTGAAACAGATTTCTACAATAATCGCTCTAGCTATAAAGTCTAGTAACGTTGTGAGTTCCTTTTGTCATAAACTTATTGAGAGTAGCCCCATCACTCTAAGCATCTACGAGCTACCAAATATCCACAAAGAGGGGGCTCCCCTTAGACCCATTGTCAACACCATAGGTGGTCCAACCTACCTCCTTGCCAAATACGTTGTCTTGAAGCTTAGACGCCTTGTTGGCCTCAAAGATTCGTTTGTTAAAGACTCTTTGTCATTTGTCAATGAGCTTAATCGCATAAAGTTTGACCCTCGGGACATTCTTGTGAGTTTTTATGTGGTCTCTCTTTACACTTGTATCCCTATAAAGGAGGCCATTGAAGTCATCAATCGCGTCACCGATCCTGATACTGCTCATTTAGTTGAAATTTGTCTCACGTCTACTTTTTTCACCTTTGAAGGTGAATTCTATGAGCACACCTGCGAATGGGATCACCCTTGTCCCCGCTTGTTGCTAATATTTTTATGGAATACTTTGAATTGAGGGCTTTGGCCTTAGCCCATCTCTTGCCCAAGCTTTGGAACAAATTTGTTGACGACACTGGTGTCATTTGGTCTCATGGTCAGGAAGAGTTAGATCTTTTTTTCCAGTATCTCAACAATCAATCCCCATCCATAAAGTTCATTATGGAGCAAGAAGTTGATGGGTGTTTGCCTTTCCTTAACGTTCTCATTTCAAAGAATGATGACGGTTGTTTCTCCAACCAAGTGTTTAGGAAGAAAAATCATACTGCGCAGTATCTTCATGCCAGCTCCCATCATTTCCCTGCTCAAAAGTTGGGTGTTCTCAACACTCTAGCAACTCGGGCGCTGAGAATCTCTGATGAAAAGAACCTTGATAGTGAGAAAGGCCATCTCGTTAACGCTTTTGTTAATAATGGTTATAGTAGGCACCAAGGTGTGAAAGCTTTCCTTAAAGCCAACAAAGGCCCCAAGGTTAAGACAAACCCTAAAGATCGAGTCTCAATGGTCCATCTCCCTTTCATCCAGGGGACCACTGATAAGATTGTGAGAATCCTCAGGAGGCATAATGTTTCCTCAACTTTTAGAACCCTTAACACCTTCCGTAGCTCCCTTAGATCGGTTAATGACCCTGTTGACCCAATGGACATCAAAGGTGTCTATGTTATTCCTTATTCCTATGGGACCCCCTATGTCGGTGAGATTGGGCGCTCTATTAATCAAAGGATTCATGAGCACTCACCCAACATAAAGCATGGGAGGACCCGGTCTTCTGCGTTTGCAGAACAAGCGGAAGAGACTAAGCATCACATATGTATTGAGGAGGCCTATGTTATTGCCAAGATTGTGCCTTTTTTGGGCTGTGAATCAAGATTCGTATTTCAATGTGCTATTGTTGCGAGCATTTGGGTATCAAAATTGTATGTGTGGAATAATTTTTATAGAAACTAATTAGAGATATTTCAATATATGGTTGTTTCACTACTGTAAGAAGTGATGCAATAAACCAAAGAACCCAATGAACGAAGGAAGATATTCATATTTTAAAGGGACACTAACTAAACCTGCATGGCACCAATGAACCAAGGAAGACATTCATATTTTAAGGGGACATTAGCTCAACCTTCATGGCATTTACGATTTACATAACTACGTATTAAATAAGATGTAAGGAAATAGCTTTCAAGATTAGTGGATTAATTTATTGTTATTGGAACAATATTATCTTGAATTGTTCAATTGTATTTGCATTAATTTAGTTTATGTTTCAATGTAACAAATGCATAGTAATTAATTAGAGAGCTTTGTAATTAAACGAATCATTCTAGTGGCAACAAACATTAACTAACTAAAGTTCCAAGTTTTTTATAAAGCAGAACCGTGTGGTATTCAATGAAGCTATTTAGGTAAATAATTTTCCCAAGATTGATATATTAATTGGTAAGATAGTTGTGTGCAGATGTTTAAAAATTTATATTTTATTGTGTTAAACTTGTAAGATTTTAGGTTTGAAGATTGTTGAAATGACTAGAACATGAGTAGCTAGTTTATTGAGATTTTTTGAGGTTTTTGAGCCGAAAGGCTCATTCTACAATTTAATATGAGAGGATGCGTAAGTTTGTTGGTTGGTCAGTACTCTATTAAAATAAAATTAAAAATTAAAAATTAAAAATTATGTTTGAGCAAAGAGGTTCATTCTACACTTCATTATGAGGGGTTGTGTAAGTTTGTTCGTCATTACTTGCCCTTTTAAAAAAAATTAAAAATTATGTTCTAAATAGAAAAATAATTAAATTAGATAAATAGAAAGTAAAATGTTGTGAATCAAATGTTTAAATTTAACTTTTCAAAAAATATTTTAATAGAGATTTAAATAAATGGCTTGAGATCTATTTTAACTATATCTTATATATATTAATATATATATATATATATATATATATATATATATATATATATAATATAATATATATATAATATTATAAGTTTTTATGGTTAAAAGTTTTATTTGGTCCTATATATACTCTATTTAGCATTCAAAAATACAATTCAAACAATGAAAAAAACACATTGTATTTTACACTCTAAAAAAATTTGCACATGAAGAAATTTGATCCCTCTCAGCTCATGTTAGATCCGTATTTAGGATGGATCTATTTTTTTTCTAAGTTAGGCTAATTCTATTACTAAAATAATATAGTACACTGAGGCTTTAGCCTATGCTTGTCCATGCCTGAGTGTTGGGCAAAAACAACAAAAACATAGTCTGGACTACCCATAATGAGAAACCAGTCCGAATCAAAATAAGTTTGTCAATGTTATCTTACTGCCCATGCAGGGGAAACCAGAGAATACACATAGTTTTTTATCAAATTTTCAAAGAAAAACTAAAAAACAACCAAGTAAGCAAAAACCAGTGTTTTTCCGAAAGCCCCAGAAAAGAAACCAAAAAGCAAACTTCCAAAAACCTGAGAAAAGTAGACACGTGGCAAGTTGTGTGGCCGATCAGTTACGTGGTGGAGACGACGAGTGTTCTTATACAATGAAGCATCTATAAGCCTCCATGTCGACACCTGCCTACTTCGAAGCCTCCGTGTTGTCTGCCTACTGCGCCGGTTGTTCCTCCTTGATAAAACAGTGGTAAGGATCCATGTCTTCGTCATCATGCTGGTGCTGGTCCGTCTCCTTCCCAGTTTGCTGCATCCCGGCACTGTGAGTGCTCTACTGGGATATGGATGGTTCTGCTCTGGTGTGGCCACCACCTTCCGTGGCTCACTCCTCCTCGCTAGAGGTGAAGGAATGGGATCTCCCCTCAATTCTGGTTAGCATTGTTCTAGAATGATGTCCACCCTCAATTGCTTGCTCCTTCTCGTGAAAGGTTATGGAGATGGTAGCAGTAATGATGGGCCTGTTCATGGAGGAACGAAAGATGAATTGGGTGGAATTGAGAGGAAGCTGTGGATTGGAAGGAGTGCCCCTGGGAGGTGAAGCAGGGGGGGTCGAATGGAGGCGGTGAGGTCATGAGCGGCCTCTGCCACTACGAGTGTTTGGGTAGTACACTGTAGTCTGCTGAGCCGAAGAGGATGTGGTTTCAAAGGCCGGAGAATGAGGGGGATGATTCAATCTTCCTCTACTTCCACCCCTACGAATCCGCATTTGATGGCATGTTCTCGTCATGTTAACACCAGGAGTATGAGAATTTCTGCCAAGATTAGGCTCAAAGTGATAAGAAGGCTCACAAGGATTAGTGGGCAGCTCAGAGGAGGGATTAGCTATAGAGGCTCAGTGGAAGACGAAATGGCAAGCCAGGCTTTGAGTGATGTGAGTTCCCAGGCCCAAATCAATGTAGCATAGGATGTTGTAATGCCTCCCCGTAGTAGTGCGAGATCTAGGTGCTGCAACTGCCTAAGGGCATAGACATTGGAGAGGCAAGAGATAAGAGATGGGCACGGTGGTATGATTATCAGTTGGAGTCATCTTTGTGTGAAGCCAAGGTGGGTAGTGCAGGCGAGTTGAAGACGACGCCAACGTAAATGCCATTTATGGCTAATATTAATGCAATTTTTAGACTGATGTGTCAGATTACGAAGGGCCGTGTGGAATGGCCACTTTCCATCCATTTCAGTCACCACCTTACTGTCTTTGTTCAGCACCCACATCCAGGAATTATGCTTCCTTGTGCACCAGGTCCATGTAGGCTTGTAATTGAGTTTGGTCATTTAAAATATTGATTGTTCCGGATTGTAGGACCTGATCCTGTTCAACTCCTATGTTCGTCAAAAGATCAACCACCTTGTTGTTTTCTCTTTTGACATGAATGAAAGTGGTGGCTCGTCTATTTTCCATCCATTGCTCTATTAGTTTGATTCAAGCCCTTAGTCTCCAGCTGGTAGCGACTTTCGAAGCTGTGGTTCCCATTTGTATTTGGGTAACCATATTTATCAGAATTTGGGAATCCCCTTCTATTATAATAGGACGAAAATTAGATTGATGTGCTAGATTCATACCTTGCCACAATCCTTCCAGTTCTGTAGAATTATTCATGTCCTATGAAATTGAAGCAAAGTATACTAGCAGAGGTCAGCCTTCTTGAACCCTGAATATGCCACCATGTCTTGCTTTGCCTGGATTGCCTTTTGAGGCCCCATAAAAATTTAGTTTGATCACATTTGTTGGAGGGGGGTTCCAATGTGATGGCTGCTTGCTGATAATGCTTGCTTTGTTGGGATCAATTTGAACCTGTGAGATCTTTAATTGCTAGTTGTCCCATATACTTTGTTCTTGTGCCTGAGTGGGAAAGTCCACAACATTCCACTGTTGGAGAGCGAGGGTTTCTTGAATGTTCTGACATAAATTAGTCCAAATGATCTCCAATTTAGTGCTTTCATTTTTGAAAATTCTTTTGTTTCTTTCCTTCCAAATTGTCAAAAAAAGGAAGCCTGGGAAAGTTGTCCATAGCACATTTAAAAGTCTGCTTTTATATGGATCAGAGGTCTAATTGCGAATGGTACCTTTGATATCCCCTAAGATTTTGCAAGGTCGTTGACATTTGAATGTGAGTTTTTCCCATAATTGATTGGCCATGTGGTAGGAATCCATGAGATATTTCTCCTTGTTTTTGACAATTAGGACAATATGAGGGTCCCTGGAATCCTCTCTTAATTAAATTATCCCAAGTGAGAATTCTTTGATCATAGAGCAACCAAGTGAAGGTAGAGATTTTGGGCCATATTCTTGTAGTCCAGAGATGATTCCAAGCAGGATCTACTGGTTCCTGTGTTTGGAGCATTAGCTTATATGCTTCTTTTGTTGTGAAAATTTCCCTTGGAGTGTAACCCCATCTCAGAACATCTTTTCCAGCTGTCCATCTGATTTTCCTGCTGGTGATTTCCTTGTGTAAATATGCATAGTAGTCTTCAGTTTCATGATGTATTATCTGTTCAGTTGGTTTCCATTGTCTAAAGCCTTAACTGTTACTTTGAGCCCAGTACTTTGATACATGGTGAGTTTGGTTGAGGTTATTTCCATCCTGATTTGGTGGGGGAAGGATTTCTACAATTTTTGGCCTCTGTTGCCATGAATCCACCCAAAAACGCATCGTTCGACCATCACGTATCTCCTAGAAGATGTGCTTTTGTATTAGCTCTTTATGCTGTTTTGCTGCATTCCAGATTAGAGATCGTGTGTCTGTAGTGGTAATTCTAATCAACTCTTCCTGTGGACGATTGTTCGCATATTTTTTTGTCCATATTTGGGCCCATGGCTTCTATGGGCTTGAATCCCATTGCCACCATATTTGTTCTCCCATCAATGTATTACTGTGTTGTGGGTTTCGCAATCCAAGACCCCCTGCTCTTTTGGAGTGTAAACGGTGGCCCATTTTACTAGCACCCATTTACTGTTTTGCCTTGTGGGGCCCCATAAAAAGTTGTGTTGCAAATCTTTTATCTTTTTGAGTGCCCATTTCAGTGTTGTAAGAACTTAGAAGAGATAGGGAGACATGGATTGTAAAATGACCTTTATCAGAATAAGCTAGCTTGCCATGTTGAGAGTTCTATAGGTCCAAGACGATAAGCGACTTTCGATTTTTTCAATGAGTTGGTTCTAGGAGGCATGCTTTAAGGCTGAATCTATCAGTGGAGTGCCCAAGTATTTAGATGGAAGTTTAGCTTGTGAGAATCCTATGATTCTGGTAATTATTCTTTGGGTAGTAGGAGGAGAATGGAAAAAGAAGATTTGAGATTTAGCGGTATTGATAGTGGTTCCTGAGGCCATGGAAAAGGTGTCTAGCAGAGCTTTGAAAGAATGGGCTTCATTAACAAAAGGATGATCGAACAACATATTATAATCAACAAATTGTTGATGAGTTATAGCAGAGGTTCCATGGGAAGAAATGCCTCTGATGTCAAGAGAATGAACAACATTCTTTATAAGGCAACCCAAACCTTCTACCATAAGAATAAAGAGGAAGGGGGATAAAGGGTCACCTTGACGAATTCCTCTGGATGGGAAGTAGGGTTTGGAGGGGATTCCATTAACTAGGATAGAGCAGAAGGGGGAAGATATGAGATTCATAATCCATCTGACCTAGGTCAGGCTAAAGACGAAAGCAATAAGCAATTGTTTTATATAAGTCCAACTTAGTTTGTCGAAAGCTTTAGAAAGATCAATTTTTAGTAGCATACCTACCTATCTGTTGCTCTTTAAGGAATGAATAATTTCATGAGTCAAGACGATGCCATCCAAGATTTGACCTCCTTCAACATAGCCAGTTTGTTTTGGTGAAATGAGGAGAGGTAGAAGTGGTTTGAGGCGATTGGCAATGACTTTCGAAATGATTTTGCATATGACATTACACAGGGCAATTGGCCTGAACTTCTCTGGAGTACTCAGTTGATCTTATTTGGGGATGAGAGATATAAATGTTGCATTGAGAGAAGGAAGTAGTCAATGCATATCTCATGATTCCTCTACCACCTTTCAAACTTCCTCTTTGATTAAATCCCAAAAGTGATGGTAGAAGTTAGAGGTGAAGCCATCAGGTCCAGGAACCTTCCCATCTTTCAGTTGAGCTGAAGCAGATTCTACTTCCATCATAGTAACCAGTCACAGCAAGAGATGATTGTTCTCTTTTGTTATAATTCTTGGAATATGCTGGAGTATTTCGTTTATAGCAGGTTGTCTATCTGTAGGCAGCTCTTGATGTACTGTTTTGAAGTGATTAGTGAGCTCTCTCTCAATGTCTTCATGTTTCTCCATTCGTTCTCCCTGTGGATTTTGAATATGCTTAATTGTCTTATTCATTCTTCTTTGGATCGTTATGCGGTGAAATAATTTGGTGTTTATTTCTTCTTCTTTTAGCCATCTGATTCTAGATTTTTGTTTCCAGAGCATTTCCTCTTGTTTCCTTGTTTATTCTATTTGCATGAGAAGATCTTGTTCTTGACTTGCTAAAGTCTCGGTTTTTCCTCCTGTTATGATCTTCTGTTGTAGCTCTATCATACTTTGCTCAAGCACTTTTTGCCCTTGAAAAATATTACCGAATGTGGTATGAGTCCAGTGCTTGTTTGGTACCACTCTCGCGGCCTGTACCGAAACAGTTCTTTACCCCTAGATGGTCCAGTCAACTGCTGCGCTCAACCATTTTGGGGAGAACGCTAGCTCTAGGTTCGAGTGCATTTCAACCCTAACCGACTTCTATCCGCTGATTTCAACATCAGTCGGTTCGTTTACCTTTTGGAATTTATACATGGCTGAGCTGCCAGAGGGAATAAAGCTATCTCAAGCTTATTTGACTATATTTTTGAAATCAGGGTGGGTAAGCCAAAAAATTTCAAATTTGAATGGTTTCTTGTTTGAGTTTCCAAGACCCATCCATTGAATGGAAATGGGCCAGTGATTTGAGCCTGCGATTGGGAGTAGTGACGCGGTGATATCACCTCCCAGATGTACAGAGTTGTCTGAGATGAGGAATCTGTCCAACCTAGATGTGATTTGTTGAGAGCCTCACCTTTTACTGTTCGATGTGAAAAGACCATTATCAAATGGTATATCAATTAGCTAATTATTTTGAATGAATTCTTTGAAACCACTAATTTCACTATCCGACTTCCTTCTGCCTCCTTTTCTTTCCTCTAGCCGAGTAATCATATTGAAGTCACTACTGGTGATCCAGAGTGGATGTGTTCTTGTGGAGTTGAGAGTTTCCAACATTTTGAGCAATGGATTCTTTTGCATAGAATCTTGAAGGAAGTATACATTTGTCAAATGACCATGTATATTAGTTCCTATGATGTGAAAAGTGCCTTGGATATGATGATGAGATGCCTGAAAGTTAGTGAGGGAGATGTGTTGTGCATTCTAGGCTATACCAAGCCCTCTCAAAGCTCCAGTTGCATCTAGCGTGACAGTTTGGCATCCCGACCAGGCTTTGGATAGAATAGAAGCTAATGTGCTAGTATTACATTTTGTTTCCTGCATGAAGAGAATATGTCGTTTTTCATGATGTATCATGTTCTTTATCATCCTGTATTTACCGGGATTGTTAAGTCCTCGAACATTCCATGAAATGAGCTTCATCGTTGACCAGTAGGTAAGGATCTATAATATTTAGTTAGCTTGGAGCACTCGCTGGACTCCACTAGCATTTCCCAAATAAGGATGTTGCATTGCAAATCTGTCTTTCTTCCTCTTTTCTTCCCATCTTTCGTAATGTGTTTCCCATCCCAACTGCTTCCTTGTTGTATGCCCAGGGTTCTGTGCACCCTTGAGAGAATCACTTCCAAATTTTCAAGTTGTCTGTCTGGTATTTTGTCGAACTCTTTCTTTTTGCATGCTTGTTCTAGACTGAAGATGTCCATGTCTCCTAGATCAAAGCTTTCAGGTTCTTCTTCCATGTGACTTTGTTGACTGCTCTCATCCATATGATGGTTGGTTTTGAGTGGGCCTGTCAACAAGTTGTCAATGTCCATTCCCTTTGCAGACCATAGAGCTTTGTTGTAATCTTGAAGGGAGGTGGGTTGAGAGGCTGTTGGTTGCAGATCTGAGTTAGTCTCCAAGGAGGGTTGACTAACAACATTAGGAGTTGGTACAACAAAAGTTTGGTGGTTGGCGCAGAAGTTGTCTTAACCATATTGGAAGGTTCTGATTCAGGCATATCTAGGTTTAACAGAAGGTCAAAACTGTTGCTGGAGGATGGTGTAGCAGAGGATGGTGTTGTGTTTTTTGGTGCGGTTGGGGGTTTTTTGTTATGCTTCTTTCTATTAGCAACTTTGGTAAACCCTTCAAAGTCAGATTTTTCCACATGGTCTGTAGATCTAGGAGAGGCATTTAGAGGACAACCACGAAATAATTGTCCATGGGCATGGCATTTCTTGCATCTAAAGGGCACATGTTCATAATCTATGGGTTGAATCCATTCAAAGTCATTGTGAAGGAGACTTACCGAATTCATAAGTGCCTGTCCTAGTTTCATATAAACACAAATGCGGGCATATGAGGTGTATCGGCCATTTTTTTTTTCCTTTGAAATCTTTATGAATTCTCCTAGCCCATTGCCAATAGCTTTGAGTGATTCTTCATCCCAATATTCCATAGGTAAGGAATACATGCGAATCCAAACTAGTGCCCAGCTGAAGTCTTCCTTATCTGGATTGAATCTTTCAATCCAATCACGTAGATATAGACCCGCAACATTGAAGAAATAGGGTCCTCCATCTAGAACACAATTTTTGTCTTCAATACAGTTGAAGATGGTCGTGAAGAAACCTTTGGGGCCTAGCTGCAGGGTAACATGTCCCATGGGCTTCTACTTTGAGGTTATCCATCCTTGCATGGATTTTTCGGTAGGTCAGTAGCCTATGAATTTACCTATTAGTGCATGGTCTTTCATATATTGTATTTGTGCATTGATTCTATGATTGAGTAGATCAATCTTAGGGTGTTCTGTTGCAATGGCCTTGCAAGTGGAAGACGTTGCCATCTTTGGTTCATTAGGTGTTGCAGGGATGTGCTGTTTTTCATTGTACAGATCTGTCGTTTCGTCCTTCTCCTGCTACTGCGCAGGCTGTACCGATAGCTATTTTGCACTCCCAAATGAGGGTTGTTCATTTTCATCCCCATGAGGCCTATTTCCAGAGTTACAGCGTGTGGGCAGAGGCCCTGTGGCCTCCCCCATCTGAATATTGATTGGTTGTTTCGATCAATTCAGATAGACCCACACTGGTAGTGGTATTGCTAGATTCTGAGAGTCTGCTTTCTCTGTTGCTGTGCCGTGGAAGGGTTTGTCAGAAACCCTAGTCCGCCATTTTCCTCTGCTCCTCCCGCCCGTCTTATATCAACATAAAGAAATTAATTGTTACCTTGCCATGAAAATACCAAACATGTTGTTTTGCAGTCATTTAAATAGCTAGAATTCATCAAGATGGATCTATGTCAGTTTTATACATTTGCCGTTTAAATTCAATTAAGTTAAATTAAATGGCACGAAGCATCCCGAAAATGCGTACTTAGAACTAAATTACATGAAACATCATGTAACAATGTAGTATAATAAGGTGATTTTATCTTTGGTGGTGAGAACTTCATTTAATTATGTCATTTAAATTGAAACATTCTATAACAGTTTAATGTAGTTAAAAATGTGCTTCTGGGTTTTCCTGCGGTCATTTAATTGGCAGAGAACATCCTTTCAGTTTGTAGTTCAAATTAATATGCATGATACATTCTATAATAGTGCACTGTAAACACGTGACTTCATTTTAGGTGGTAAGAATATTTAATTGTCCGTTAAATTATTGCAGGGAATATTGTGACTTTTGTGTGATCATAGTTGTAACATCTAATTTCTAATGTAAAAATGGATTATGATTGTTATGTTTCATTGTTTAAATGGTATTTTTGAATATAAGAACGGTTTCTGTTTATTGATGTTGATTTTTTATACTTAATAATTTGAATGACGAATTATAAATTTGTATATTTCTAGTAGAATTAATCAAAATTATATATACATTTGTATATTTATAATGGAATTAATCATAATCATGAACTTGTATATTTATAATAGAATTGGATCAAGTTCGTGGACGACACCAATGTTGATTGGCCTCATGGGGATGATGAATTTCAAAACTTTTTAAACCATCTCAATAGCATGTCTGATGACATCAAGTTTACAATGGAGGTTGATGAGAATAATTGCATCCCATTCCTTGATATCCTCCTCATAAGAAACACAGATGGATCTTGAGGACACAAAGTATTTAGGAAGAAGGTGCATATTGATAATTACCTTCATGCAGATTCACACCACTACCCAGCTCAAAAAATGGGTGTTCTTCAAACCCTATTTACTAGAGCCTGTAGAATATCAGATGAGATCCACACCAAAGAGGACATTACTTAGTTAAGAAAAGTATTTACAAGCTTAGCATAGAATAATAAAAGCATCATTAAAGCCATTCAGAAAGCCAGATCCTGAAGCAAGAAAGATAAATCTGAAAACCAGCCATTTGCTAATGCTTACCTTCCATATATTCGTGAAGTCACTGACAAGCTAGCTAAAGTTCTCATGAAGAAAGATATCAAAACTTCATTCAAACCCTTGATGACTATTAAACAAAGAATGAAATCTGTTAAGGACAACCCATAGCACCTCTAGCAAAAAGGTGTTTCTATGATCAATTATTCCTGTGGGGAACACTATATTGGGGAAACAGGTAGGTCTGTCAAGATCAGGCTCAAAGAGCATGGTGAAAATATCCATAATGAAAGAACTTGTTCTTAAGCTTTAGCTGAGCATGGAGGCAAGACAAACCACCATATCTGCCTTGAATACACAAAGGTCATTGCCATTGAAAAACATCATTTTAAATGTAAAGTGCGGGAGGCACTTGAAATCATCAAGCACCTGCACAACCTCAATAGGGATGGAGGCTTGGAAATTAGTAGAAATTGGATTTCCCTTCTCCACCACATTGAATAAAATGCTCTCCCTTTCACATCACCCTTACCATTCTTCATCATGCCCGCCCTCTGCCCCCTGCCCCTCACAATTATCTCCTATATCACATTCCCCCTCTCGTCCTAAAATTTCCCTATCACCTCCCATTCCCCTCATTTTGAACCCCTCCCTTCTTTGACCCAATCCTTGGTTAAACCAACTCCACCCCTCTCCTAACCCTAAAAATAATATTAAGCATTATTAAGAAATACTACTTATATAATCTAGTAACATGAATTGATATTAAGTATAATTAAGTTTCATATGTGAATATATTAGCAGTTAACTAATAACATAGACTTAAATAAATCAGAAATCTAAACATTAGTAAAATAATATTCTTTCCTAAAACATAAAACAAAAGAAATTATAAATTTAATATATATATAATATATAATTATAATATATATAATATATATATAATATATATAATTTAATTAAAAATCAAGAAAAACTCAATACAATAATTGAAAACAAAAAGTAGTAATGAAATTAATAATATCACGATCTATGTATTAAATATAATATAAAAAACTCAATTAAATATATTTAACATAATAGAGAAATATCATAAACCAATTCTAAAATAGAATAGAGTAACATAGAGAGTATATATATATAAATAATAAATATATAAATAAATAATTTATAGCAATAAATAAACAACATTATATTAGCGTTATAAATAACATATAGTTAGCAATAAAACAACATAAGCTTAATCAATAAAAAAATAAAACTAAGCTTAGGAAATAATATATCAACACTCTCTTCATCAGACACATAAAACAAAAAATTTATAATTTAATAAAATAGAAATAAAATGTTATTTCATTAAAGAAATCAGAAAAAAAACTCATTACAATAATTTGAAAACATAAAAGTAGTAATGAATTAATATAATATCATGATTATATTATGAAGAATAATATAAATCAATTAACAATAATAAGCATTATTTCATAGATCATTATAAATATAAAATAGAGTAAATAGAAGATTTAAAAAATAAATAATTTATTAAATAACAAAATAATAATAATGAATTGAAATTATAAAAAAATGTTTTCATTTATCTTGAGTAGGTCGGCTCTCTAACTTGACATTCACCAAGTCATATTTATAGCTCCTATTTCTCTTCTTTGTGAATCAGTCTCGAGGATGGGTCTTGTTCTAGACTCAAAATGTAGACAACATGAAAATGAAGATTGTGGAATATCTGAATCCAGAATCTCAAAAAACCACACCACAAAAATCTACAAACAAATAAAATTAATCATTCTGAAAAAAACTCCCAAATGAATTAATCATAATCACTAATTAAACTTCAAATAGTCATTTAGTTGGACTATTGTTCAGAAAGATGTTAAGGTAATATTGAGAAATGGAAAGATTCAAAATTATCAAGTTTATAGTGGTGGTTTTGGGCATAGTGTTTTGGTGGAAGTGGTATTAGTGTTTATGGATTAACATGAAATTAATTCTTTTTACAAGGATTATGAAATTTCCATTATAATGTGAGGGTTTAATTGAGAATGATGTTTGGTTAGTTTGACTTCTTTTAAGTCAATGTATGGTAGTTGGGTATGATGTTTGGTTAGTTTGACTATTTTTAAGTCTAAGGAATAGTGTGTTTATGATTGGTAGCTAGTTTTTGTGTAAGGGGTATGTTTTTAGAGTAGGATAGGGTCATAGAGGAGGAAAACATGCAAAAAAAAAGAATTAACGTGTGTAATGATTTCATGTTCATACATATTATTTTAACTAAATAAATTAAAAAACTATATGTAGATAATTCATGTATACAAATAAACAGTGACATACCACCACGTGGCTCTTGTTACAATTTAGTTTTTAGTTCAAATTAAAAAAAGAAGAAGATGAAATCACTTACCTACATGAAAGCTATTCCACATAACACTGAATCTCCCTTAAACCTTACAATCTTAATAAAATATTACCAGCATAGATCCACTTTAAATATGGATCTAAAATGAGCCGAGAGAGATCTAATTTCTTCACATACAAATTTCTTATGAGCAAAGATTATTTAAATGTTTTAGATAATTATTTAATTATTATTTATTTCAGATTTTTAAAAATCTTTATGTTTGCTCAATCATCATTCCAACAAACATTAAAAATAAGCACATTTAATAGATCTATTATCATTAGATGTCCAGTAGAATATCCATCAAATTTACAGATTTCTCATTCTCCCTCAATCAATTCCTCTCTTTCTCTCCCCCTCTCTCCCTTTATTCCACCCTTTCTCTCTCTCTCTCTCTCTTACTCTATCATTCAACCACACTTTCTCTCACCCTGCTTCATTCTCCCCCTTTGTATCCCACAACTCTTTCACTATCTCATCCCTCCTTTCTCTCACACATATCTCCATCTCTGTCTCCTTCTATCTCCCTTCCCCACAATCACCACCCCCCTTCTTCCTTCACTTACTCTTCACTTGAAATTTTCTTACTCTCCTTGTCTTCCCCTCTCACTCTTTAACACCCCCTCTCTTTTCCCTCCTACATTTCCCATGTAACCAAAACCATTTCCGCTTTGCAAAAGTTACTAGATCTTGGAACAAGCAAGTGTTCATGGATCTAAGAACACACACATTCCTGGACATAGGAGCTTGCACACATTCATAGATCTAGGAATGTGCATGCACATTTTTTACTTCATTTATTTCCATATATAATCTTACATCGATAATGATTTTGTCTCTTTAGATATAGGATGGAGATGAAAAACCTAGTAATTTGGGCTACAAATACATAAAAACCTTATTTTTCAAAAAACCTTTCTATATCTTGATTTTGACGTTATTTTTCTATAGGATAGAAAAATATGTTGTCCATGAACCATTGATACATACAAGATCAATTATATAAATTCCAAATATATAATTATTTTTTAA